>RJWT010047952.1:0-11218 GCA_004365215.1 Cuniculus paca | reverse complement strand
TGGAAGCATGACATTGGGGTCCATATCTGTTCCCTGGCCCCTAACTCTCTTGTGCTGTTCCTCTGCTCTGCTTTCTGGCTGCCATGAACTGAGCCCCTTCACTCTACCACATCCTTCCATCACGATGTTTGGAGTCAATAAATCATGGACTGAAACCACTAGCCAAATTGGCCATTTCCTCCTATAATTGGTGGGTGTCAGGCATTTGTTCCTAGCAAAGGGAAAGCTGACTAATACACTGACTGGTAGAAGTGTCTTTGGCTACCAGACAATCTAATAATGTAATTTATGATGAACATAACTTTCATCTGGAAGGGCATGGAGACTAACATCAGCTCAACTTCTGCGAAGGGCTGGAGACTAAGGACTATCATATAGGCAGTAATTGACAACACCCTTCGCCCCTACAAAAACCCTCTGGAAACCAAATGTTCAGGTGTTCTTTTTTGGCTGACAATACTCCATGTGGAAAATCATTTATGGATGATAGGCTAGACTACCACCACCAAGAGAGGATGGCAGAAGCTCTATCATTGGTACTTTTGAATTCTATCCTATGCACTTCCTTCTTTCACTGACTTTAATCTTTATGCTGTCCACTTATTAAACCACAATTGTAAGCACAACAGTTTGCAGTGAGTTTTGTGAGTCTTCCAGCAAAATTATTAAACCCGGGAATGATTTTGAAAATGCCTCAAACTTGCAATTGGTGTCAGAAGTGAGGGGGGAATATTTCCTTTAACTTGAAATTATATGAGGGGGAAAAGCAAGAGTTACAAAGAAATTATTAATATACTAACAGTTGGGGGGACTCAGATAAAAAGATTACTTCAAAAACATATTCCAGTCAAGTATTTAGCCAAGCTCATATTTAAAGAATAAAACAAGCCGGGCATGGTGGTGGATGCGTGTAATCTCAGCACTCAGGATGATCACCACAAGTTTGAGGCCAGCCTGGGCTACATAGTGAGCACAAAGCCAGCCTGCAATACACAGCAAAACCCTGTCTTAAAAAAGGGAGGGGGTGCTGGGGATATAGCTCAGCAACATAAGCACCTGCCTGGCAAGCACAAGGTCTTGAGTTCGATTTCCAGTACCAAAAAAAAAAAGTATAAAACAAAGATAGAGAGTGAAGGCTGTGGGCAAGAGCAGCATAGAAGTAGTGTTTATTTCAGAATCACACTTATAAACATGAGAATAGCTTAACTATGAATTTCAGTTTAGCTCTTTTATAATTATAGACTATTTTTGCTGTTGTATTAGAATTTTTAATTATCTTAAAATAGAAGTAAATTAAGTGCTAATACACAGATAAAGGAACACTTTTTAAATGGGTGCAGTATGATTATTTGCTCTGTAAGAATTGTAAATGTTAAACACTTTACCCAAAATGGAAGTGATTAGCAGTTTATGAGTAAGCTGATTTGGTCAGATATTACACATAAACTCTGATATACGGTTGTAAATACTTGTAAAATTCTGTCTAACCTGAACTTACATTCCACAGTGACAAAATGGTGTATGTGTTGTGTTATTAAAGTAGGTGAACACATTGAAAAAATAAAATAAAGATAGCAAAAAACATTGAGTTTTCCCAAAACCTGTTTAATTTGCCTCAAGAAACAGATTTTATCCAGCAAAAGGCTAGTGTGCCTTAGCCTATTCTGAAACTTGGGCATCTTCACATGAAAAAGTATACCAGGTAAAGAAGTAAAGGTGAATGAAAAATATGAAAACATTTCTGTTCACTAGCGACTTTTCCCTGGTGTAGGTTTTTTACTTTTAAATATAATTTTTTTTTGTATTTTTGAGACAGGCTCTCACTATGCAGCTCAAGCTGGACTTGAACTCACTAGGTAGCCCAAGTTGACTTCAAATTTGCAGTGATTCTCCTGGTTCAGCCTCCTGAGTGCTGGGATTACAGGTATGCACCACCATGGCTAGTACTTTTAAATATAATTTCTATCTTGTGACTATTTATTGCTTTTTATACTTCATCACTGACTTATTTTACACATTCTTATTTTAAATTACCTGAATCTATTATGGAAAAGGAGGTTGGAGGAGAGGAAGGAGTGGGGGCACGATAAAGAACTAGTTCATTCTGAGCCAAATATGAACAGCTGATGACCTGGTAACAAAGATTCAAGTTACATGAATGACATGGTCTACTGTGGAAGAAGTTGCATGAACTTTTATGATCTCAAACTATAGTCATGAGTCAATGTGTTTACAAAACACATAAACTGGAGCATCAGGTAGTGGACTACAGCAAGACAGGGAAAACTCTTTTATAGGATTTGTACTTCATTGCATCCTTAGCTTAATGGGTAGGGTAGAGGCTTTGTCAGTTAAGCTTAAATTCTCAGAAGAATATCAGGTCAAATACAACAGGTAAAAATATTACATGGCTGTTTTTCTAAAAGCCCAAGATAACTTTACCTCTTTATCTGCAATATTCAGCCTTTCCACAGTCACATGTCAAGGTCAGATAGTCTGCAGGCCATTCAGGAGAGATGGGGCATCTTTGGAGTACTGTACTGCACTCTGCAGTTCCACTTTTTCAACCTTTGGCATATGGTGTAACATTTACATGTGACATTTAATACCATATTATGCCTAAAGTTAAAATAATTAAGAAAACAGTATGGCCTAATCCTTGCACCCTAGAAGGCTGGTGTTGGAGGATCACAAATCTGATTCAAGGCAATACTGTCTCAAAAAACTTTTTTTTTTAATTTGTTTTAAGGGTTGTCCTCAACTATGGTAACTATACCCCATAGTTCAGTGCCAGGCCACGGGGTCAGACCTCAGGCTGCATCCTGAAACGAGATGGCAGAGGAAGAAGGGAAGGAAAGGAAGAAAGCAAGTAAGTGGTAGGAAGGAGTGGAGGAAAAAGATGGAGGGAACAGGTACACTAACAAATGAACACTGCTCCCCTACCCGACCACATCTATGAGGCAGAAGGGGGACTCTCATGAGGACAAGAGACAAGGTGTGTCAGGTGTTAATCCATAATCCAAGAAGGCGAAGATAATATTTTTCCCTATCCTCTCTTGCCAGTAATGTATGGAATGTGCCCTTCCCTTAACTCCTCACTCTTATCACAAGGACCTGGTACACTGCAACAGCAGAGTAGCTCCATGATGTCTCCAAGGACAAAAACAGTCATGAATTCATACATTACACAAGTAACTCCTTCAAATACAAGGAAGAGGTTTCTAAAAACTCTACACTCATGACCCAGTGGAAAATTACCAAACCCTAGCCTAGCCCAGCAACAAAAACCAGATAACTAGGTATATAAAATGGTCGTTTGTAGTTTCACAAAAATCAAGGGCAACATTATCCTTATTTCAGAAAATACATAAAAGCAAATTCCAAATACATCTAATGATTTCCAAAAGTTTTACATATTCAAGACTATAAAAGGTTCTAAAAGAGAAAGTGTCAGCTGTCACACAGGTTTTGAGATCATTTACTTGGGGTTCTTGATTGTCAATGTGAGACAGAGACCTGATTATCAGGAAATACAATCCATGGACACTTGATAAACTACTGACTAATGTAACCCTTTTTGAAGCTTGTACAGAATTCATGGTCTAAATACCAAATGTGACACCAAGTGTTCCTAAAATAGGATTTGACAATGGAAGCGTGATGTGGCAGAAACCTAGTAAGAAACTCTTGAAACCACAAGGCTTTCAATCCAGGTGAAGCAACCCTCCATAGACACATATTGAACTATAGTCACTGATTCCAATACAGGAAAAAATAATAGTCTATGCCTCTCCAAGCTTAAAATCTAATACAAAAAATACAGTCAACATAAAGATTGTAAACAGCTGATACGTGGAGAACTCTATTCTAGATCTTAACACAGCAATATGACAACTACTAAGTCATCGATTTTTTTTTAAAAAGAATACAACCAAACAAAACAGAATAGCATCAATCACAACAAAGCAATGGTTAAGTCATCAATTATTACATGCATTGTTTATATTAGTTCACCTAATTCACTAGTACCATCTTCAGGGATGTGATGTGCATTGGATCAGGTCTATATTCTACCATACATTCTACAGTACATTCCTTTAATGTGCATCTGTTCATACAGCTCTCTAAGGAGACAGACACAAGGCACACATCTTCTTATATACAGAAAAGAAATGACTTTCTAAAGGCAGAACACTGACCAAAACTTGTGTTTTGACTGCCACTTCAGAGATTTCTTTTACAAAAACAGTTGCCTCTGGCAGCACATTTTAGTGACACAGAATAGATCCCAAAATTGCTTACTTGTGTGACATTTTCAACCTACTTAATGAACTCAATCTGTCACTTCAGGGGAGAACAACATCTGCGTTCAATTCTGCAGATAAAATGGCTGCATTCAACACCTAACTAGAATTACTGGGGCAATGAGTGAACATTATAATTTTTGACATTTTTGACTTTCAAACATGATTTTTGACACAGATTGTGAAGGAGACTGAGACTGAGACTGAGCCAGGGCCTTCCTTCTCTCACCTTGTACATGACCAACCTACACAAACCACAAGAGATCCCCTAACTGGGAAGAAATTGATGTGAGACCCATTTGTGAATAAGCCTGGTGAATGAATTTTATCCATGCTACAAAAGGATCAACTGCTTAAGATCACAAATGACGGCCTTAAAAGTATGTTTGAGACAACTTCAAATCTTCATACATTCTAGATTAAATTCAAGGTAGAAGGAATACCTAAGATTGCCAAAAAAGCCCTGAAAAGCCTGTGTTCAGTTCCATCATATCTTTGTATAACAAGGTTTTCTCCAGTGACAGCAATCAAAATTATATTATAGAGTAGACTGGACGTAAGCAACCCACTTCTGCTGCCACTTTCCCACCCTTCCTAGAAGGGAAAAATCTAGTCGTGGGAAAATAAGCTCAGGGCTCCCACTGATTCCACATTTTGGTGAGTTGTATACTTATTTCATTATATATTATGATATAATAATTATAGAAATAAAGAGCACAATAAATGTAATGTGCTTAAATCATCCCAAAACAACCCTCCACCCCATTCATCAAAAAATTATCTTTCATGAAACTGGTTACAGTGCCAAAAAAGGTTGGGGGCTGATGTGCTAAGTCACATACTTCTACCACTGAGCTGCATCCCCAGCACTTGATATTTCACTCTTATTTAAGAGCAGGGTGCTAGTAAGGTTACAGGATACTCTGTATGGCTGAGAAATCTGTTGTAGCTTTTTCACTAGGAAAATATTCCCACTTCATGATAATGTATCTTGCAATTGGTATGTTTAAAATTCCTCAAAAATGGATCTTCTGATCTTCCTAGGAAGCATAAGTGTGACCACTATTACTCTTGGAGCCACAAGGGGAGTGGGTCAGGGAGTTGGTCTCAATATTCAAAAATGTCACATTAGTAAATTCTTAGTTATAGCTAACATGGTAAATTTGTCTACAATTGGGTCCACAAAGGGTCTACAGACCCTTTTGGTTTATGCCCTTCAGAGAGGACAGTTCGTCTTCCAACAAAGCAAAGAGCCGCTGGGAGTAGTGGCGCACGCCTGTATTCCCAGCACTCAGGAGGCTGAGGCAGGGGGACTACCACAAGTTTGAGGCTAGCTTGGAGTACAGAGTAAGTTCAAGGCCTACCTGAACTACAAGGCAAGACACTGACTCCAAAAAAAAAAAAAAAAACCCTAAAAAACAAAGCAAATGGTAGTTGCCTAGCTGCCTAGAATAAGAAAGTGATTTGGGTGTTTAAAGGATTACATATCAACTAATATTCTTACTCAGATTCACATTCCTTTCCCTTCCAAAAGTGCTCAGTACTAAAAAGTCTTTTGAGGAATCTGTAATATAGATTGATCTGTTTCTAAATGAATTTGGTTTTTCAAAGTACCATCAGGAAGCTGGCCATACTTCAGGTACATCTATAATCCCAGAACTCTGCAAAGCTAAGGCAGGAGACAGAGTTCAAGGACCGCCTAGACTATATAGTGAGAACTTTGTCTCCAAAAACCCGTTACAAACTCATTAACACAAGCACATTAGATGGTTTTCAAATTGTTCTATTATTATCTAAATTAAGCCTGAAATGTACTCATCCTTGGCTAGTGGTAGCCTTTCCAATTTGATTTCTGTATCCTTCTAATATGACCCTGAAAGTTTCTGAAAGTTTACTTATTTGGCATGATATGAGTTACCAGGTTTGTCTTGTACATTTCTTACCTAGATCTGAAATTTGCTATTTTTCCAAGAAGCTTGATCCCACCCACAACCCTTTGGAGGAAGTAGTATTTAAGGACCGTAATCTGTCAGTAGGGATGTTCATTGCTATGATGTTGGTCATTGTTTCTAGTCCTTTTCTCCGCACAGAGTGTGTGTGAGTGTATCTAGGAGTATGTGAAGATAATTAATGTCAGAAACTCATACAAATTACTTCCAATTCAAGTTCAGGACTATGAGATTGTTAAGTCAACCACTTTGATACTTTATCAGCATCTCTTTTCTTTCTCACCAAGAATCCTGATTCCTAAGGACAGATCTGACAACAGAATTAGGATATTCCATAATCAGTAATTTGTTTTACTTTGCTTTATAGCCACAATAATCTTAGAATAACAATAATTTTACTGTCATCACTATCTGATGACTAAGAAGTTGAAGAAAATTTCCATAAATTCTCTACTTGTCACCAACCACTTATATAGCTGTCTCATATGTTCACTGTCAGAGCATATAGCCTTTAACACTCTACTCATTCATTTTAACTTTTTATACTTTAGTTCCATAAGTGACTATTTAATGGGTAATACTAGCCCATATGCTAATGTGGTTCACATCATTTGACTAATAGGTTGCACAGGAAGAATTCATGGGAATATTCTCCAAGTTCCTGTAATTTGTAATATTTATGTGTACCTTTTATATCTGAAAGTCGGTTTTGTTCCCATTTTCTTTTCTGAGGTATCATAAATACTTAATGAATTCTTTTCTGCATTGCAAAGTCTAACAACAAAGTATTTCTCTTTCCCATATAAACGACTTATTTCTTGTCCCTATAGAACTTTTTCTTCTTTTACCTAAAGGTCAGTAATTATCCTAGAAATCTGTTTATGACCCACTATTATCTATTATGTTGTATTTGTTATACACACTACATACACATTTACTGAGTAACCCAATCAAGTTTTGCTTTAAGCAGTCATGTATTTTAAATAATTTAACTGGGAAAAAATTTTGGTGTGTAAACTGAGATTTTTACCTTTTAATATTCTCCATTTTTACTTTCTGAAAATTCAGATCTTCAGCTATGACTTCCCTATATTTTGAACTATATTGTTGAACAATTCTTGTAAGGAAAACCTTAGATAACGAATTCTTCTGGGTTTTCTATGTCTGAAAATATCCTTTTTTTCCCTACTTCATTACAGATGTAAACAGTTGATGGATACAGAATTATGGGTTGATAGTTTATGTCTTATCTTGTCTCCTTTTCTTTTCTTTCCTTTTTTCTTTTCAATAATTTTAAAGATGCTATCCCATTGTCTTTTGAGCCCCTGGTGTTTTGATTAGAAGACTTCATCATTTTTTCACAAATGTGAAATGTTTTCCTCTAGCTTTTGTTTTGTTTTGTTTTGTTTTGTTTTGTTTTGTTTTGTTTGACAAAGGGTCTCACTACATAGCTCAGGATAGCCTTAAATTGGCTTTGATCCTCCTGCCTCAGCTTTCGGAGTTCAGAGATTACAGTCATGCACCACCACACCTGGCCTCCACCTTTTTTCAAGACTTCTTTATTCTTTGTATTCCATGCTTTAACTATAATCTGGTAGGTGTGATTTCCTAGAATCTATACTGTTTGGGGTTTGCTATAATTTTTTATTTTATAAATTCATCTTATTTTTTTAAAAATGAAAACTTTGGGGCTTTTATTTATTCTTCATGGGGTAACTTCTATTGATCTATATTGAAATTAACTGATTTATTCCTATGTAATCTCCTACTTGTTCTTAAAACCTTGCAGTAAATTTTTATTCAAAATGCTGTATTTTTCAGTTTAAAATTTTCCATTTGGTTATTTCATAGTTTCTATTTCACTTCTGAGATTTTCAATCATGTCACTCATTTCAAATGTATTTTCTTTACTTCCTGGAGCCTATTTAAAATAAGTGCTGTTTTAAGTCTTCACCCAATGATTTATATATCTAGTTCATCCTAGGATTTCCATCAGTTGACTATTTCTTTTTTTCCTCCTGAGACTGGATTATAATTTCTTGACAGATTTTTTTTATTATATTGTACTCACTGAAAATATTATATCATGTATATTTTGGATTCTGTCATAAAACTCTGGAAAATGTTAATGTTTTACTTTTACCAAAGAGTCAATCTAGCCGAGTCTGTATATTCAAGTGTATCTTACAAAATGATTGAACCTAGAAGACATTAAATTACATAAAAGACATCAGCCATGAAAGACTACATGTTATATGTGACTTCCTTGATATAAAATGTTCACAATATTCAAATTTATATAGCAGAAAGTAGACTACTGTTTACTTAGGCCTGGGGGTAGGGGAACAGACTGATAGGAAGTTCAGAGTAGAGAAGGAAATGTTTTAACAGACTGTAGTAATGGTTGTATGTATCTGTGAGTATACTAAAAACCTGTGTATAGTTTAAGTGGGTGAAGTGTACAGTATATGAATTATATCTCAAATTTATATACAATTTAATCTCACAACAACTTTTAATGATACTAAATTAAACACCCCTGGCAAGTTACACGATAAAGTGGAGAACTTTTTTGCTAAATGAAAAAAGTTCAGAAAAAATACTTGTGAAGTAGCAAAATATATATGACTACTATTAACTATTAAGGAAGATAATAACCATTATTAATATTAACTGTTAAGATAATTAAAAGCTAGTAAAGGGAACATCACAATTTATTTTTGTTCCACTACCCTTTGGCAGTACTAGAGATTGAAGCTAGGGTATTCACACTGAGCAGCATTCCCATCACTTTTTTTCTTTTTTTTTTTAATTTTGAGACAAAGTCTTACTAAGTCACTGAGTTGCCCAGACTGACCTCGAACTTGGGATCCTTCTGCTTCAGCCTCCCAGAGTGCTGGGAATACAGGTATGCAACACCATGTCCAGTTTGACATCACTTTTTTAAAACTGCCTTTGACAGGTTGTGTGTCTATGTGTAGTAATGGGAATTGAACTCAGGGTCCCTACATTAAGGTGCCTCCCCAGTCCTTTTATTCTGAGACTTGTTATCCTGCCTCGGCCTCCCAGAGTGCTGGGATTGTAGGTGTGTCCTACCATGGTATCACTGCAGATAATATATGCATACCTAATTCTCTCAAATCTGCCATCTTAAAGCATTAGAGTCCTTGTGATATCATCATTCTCTATGACAGAACGATCTGTCAACCAGCAATGACCATTCTCAACCAAAGTGATTTTTTCCGAGTTTTGTCATGCTTTTGAAGTACTGGAGAGTGAACCCAGGACCTTGCACATGTTTAGGCAAGTGTGCTGCCACTGAGCTACATTCCAAGATGTTTCATTAGTGTTATGCAAGTAGGTACATCTTTTCCTATGCTTTCAAATAAAATGCCTTGGAATTACTGTATTTTACACTGAAGGCAAAAATGTACAGCATTGTTTAAATGGAAATATTGTAGGAAACTACACAAGAAACTGGTATCAAGACCTTATTCAGTGAAGAACCCACAATTATCAACTGGTTAACATTCTGGTTTCACAATAAACGTTATGATCATGTATGTGGGGATGGAAAACACCACAAAACACCTAACCGTCCCATTTTTGTCATCCAGAACTAAAGTATATAACCAAACGCAACACTTTAACCAGATCGAACTTACTTTCCTTTGTTGATCTGATAGGATTCCATGCCTTTGATCACTAGCATTTTAAAAGTTGTAAATAAAAATCTGACCACCATATCTATTGCTTAATTTAGTTAACATGGTTAACATGTTTAGAAATAACTTTTTCAACCTATGACTACATTTTATGTCACATAACTTGACATTTGACAAAAACTTTGATCAAACTAAGTTAGACAAACCACAGGACATTATTAAGTCATTAAAAAATAACCTCTATCCCCAAACTTTTTCTTTATTTCAGCAAATAAAAGATTGAAAAGAAAAGATATACCCTTAAAATACAAACTGCTTATTCAGTGAATCAAAAATAGAAATGCTGGCATTTAAACTTTAAGTTGAAAAGTTAAAGTGCATCTATGACAAAATCTAAACCTACGTTGACAGATAATTGAAAAAAATTTTATGATTGTGAAAATAGTATTTTAATAAATATAGGGATTGTGATGGTAGTAAATCTTTTTATTTAAAAGCATAGGAAAAGATAAACATAATTGCATAACATTAATATTTCATTGTATTATTTTCCTTCCTTTTTTTTTTTATTTTTGGTCTTTTTGAAATGGGGTCTCACTATGTAGTTCAGGCTGGCCTTGAACACACAGAGATCTTCCTACCTCATCCTCCCAAGTGCTGGGATTATAGACATGCACCATCACATGTGGCCTATATTGTATTTTGTATATAAAGTATTCAAATGATATATTTCACATTCAAATGATGATAAAATGTAATTTCTGAGCCTTAATCTCCCTTCTCTGTGCATCTTATTTCCTTTGGCTGTCCTTTCTTAGCTATTTCAATCTATTGAAATATCTTCCCATCAAGGACAAAGCTTACTCCAAGAGATCTTTCTAACTCACTTTTTAATTACTGTTTTCTATTTAGGGTTTCTAAAATACTAAATCTATTTCAGATTTCCACAATGTTTAGGTATATAGTTTTCATAATCTTTCCTTAAAATCTGTTTCTACTGTCATTTAATATATCTCTATTACAGCTAATCTTTTTTTTAAATTTTTTTTTATTTTGAAACAAATACAACCAAACAAAATAAAACAGAGTAGAGTCAATCACAACAAAACAATGAACATGGTACATGACTTCTAAACAGGGTAAAAGGCAATCAATAATGGCTACCATAATGCCTTGTGTTATCTGCAATATAACTGCCCATACCATCAGGGATAAATAAAATCAAACAAAATAGAACAAAAAAAACCCAGTAAAAACAAAAACAAAACAAAAGAAACAAAGCAGAACAATGTAAGCAATA
>RJWT010047951.1:0-11211 GCA_004365215.1 Cuniculus paca | reverse complement strand
TTACCATTCATTGCCATTTAATGTTCTGTCTTTTCTGAGTAAGACAATCTATTTCTTTTATGAACATTTCTTACTCAATTTTCCTGATCCCTACAAGTTAATTATACCCATTTTCCAGAGAAGTGAAGAGAGGAGGACATCCAGTGGAAGCTCAGAATAGCTAATTTAGGGGACATCTAGATATCAACTAACATTGTACCATAAATTACTACAAATGGAGTAGCTCTTATCATGATTCTTACAGCATCTTTGAGGAACCTGCCACTAAGAAGTATCATCAATCCTCCCCCCTTACTTAGTCTCAAGCCCTCTCCCCCACTTTCTTTCTCCTCTCTTTAGTTCCTCCCTTTTCTTTCTTTCTTTGTTACTCTCAAGAGCAAAAAGCCACTACTCCTGTCCATGTGATCTGGTTTCTCCCTTCTTGAATTTTTTGACACATTTGTCTTCTAAGCCTTAACATCTCTCTTATGGTAAATGTCCCAAGCACTTGACATTTTTCTATTTAGAAAGAATTCTGGAGATAGTTGCTCAGCTAACTGCCCCTTCCTCTCTCTGACTCTCCCCTCTCATCTAAGTTAGAAATACAGTTTTCTTTCTCTCTTTCTTCTCTTCTTCCAGCAGACACTGATGACTCTTAATTATCAAAGCAGGACTTCTAAATTAATTTCCACCTTTTCTGTTGCATACTTTCTATTTCTCTATCTATGCAGCTAATATATTTAGTCTTCTTGTCCAGGTTGTACTTTCTACTGGTTTCTGCATCACTGTAACCATGCCATGCCTTTCTTAGACAAGCAGATAGCTTCTTGCTAGTCTACAGGTAATGTTCATGGTGTTCTTTAGAAGAAGTCTTCCTGAATTGACAACAAGAGATACATATTGACTCCCTGTGGGCTTTTCTTGGCTGTCTATGCTATGATCTCCCTATAGTTTCTAATCGAGCTTCAATTATGCTCATATCATTATGTTCCAGCTGTCAAATGTATGTTATTGAGTTTGTCTACATCCACCAAATAGCAGGCATCAAGATAGGATGAGGCTTACCAGAGACTTACTGATGGAAATATATAAAGGGAGTAAGGAATAAATAGGGAGAGGCTTCAGGTTATAGTGCAGGTTTCACACCTGCGGAGAGACAGGGATGGAACAGGAGCTGATAAGAAGAGTCTCAGACTGTAATCTAGTTCTAAAAAGATTTTGGCCAGACCAATGGAGAATCATCAGGCTGGAGTTATTCCTCTGCAAGATTGGGTCAGCACTGGTCCCCTAGACATGTTCTGTCATTGGCTGGTATTATGCTTTACATCTAAAATGTTCCCAAATGTTTCACATGCAAAGGTGAGTTCTGGTCAGAAGGGGTGGGTCACTGAGGCATGAGTTGGAAGGGTGTATACTTGTCTCCAGCTCCTTTCTCTCTTTGCTTCTAGCTACTATGATGTGAGAACTTTCCCTCCACCAGGCCTTTTCATCATGCTGTTCATGCCTTGGAGCCTATTAACATGACTGAACCCAATAAAATGGTGAGTCAAAGTAAATTTTTCCTTATTTAAATTCTGGGACTCAGATACAGTGGTACCTCAATTCATGAACTTAGTTTGTTCTATGATTTTGGAAAAGATGGCCATGTTTGCCTTTGTCCAAGAAAGATGACCACAAGCCGGGCGTGGTGGCTCATGCCTGTAATCCCAGCACTCGGGAGACTGAGACAGGCGGATCCTTGTGAGTTTGAGACCAGCCTGGGCTACAAAGTGAGCTCAAGGCCAGCCTGAATGGCATAGTGAGACCCTGTCTCAAAAACACCAGGGCCGGGGATCTAGCTCAGCGGCCTAAGTGCCTGCCTGGCAAGCGCAAGATCGTGAGTTCAATCCCCAGTGCCGCAAAAAAAAAAAAAGAGCCCAAAGAGAAGAAATGTTTGCAGTTTTCCTGAAAGGGAGCAACTGTAAAGCTGGCACAAAGGAGAACATAATTGCCGAAAAGACTAGTAGTTCTAAAAGAGAAGCCAAGTACTTTGCATCAGGACAATAGAAAGATGACTTGAGGCTATCTCAGGAATTGGCCAATCCTAGCCCTTTTCAGGCTCAAAGGTGCAGAATTGTAAACTATTCTTTTGAGAAGACAGTTCTTGGGATACCTGTTCAGTCAGGATGACCTAGAGAAGTGTATCCCCATGTTCAGTTATCCAAACACTCAGAGGGCACTGCAATCATGGTTAAAGAGGACCTGGTTACTGATTAAATTGACAGTTGATCTTGGCATCACCCATGTGATGTTGACTTTTTTGGAATGCAGGATGCAAGAGGTATAGGGTCACAGATGCTTCTGCCCAGATTTCAGATGAAGGCCTGAGATGCCAGGCAAAAATGTGTGAAAGGATCACAGTCCCTGCCAGAAACCCATGACAGAGAATTCATAAAGCTGTTAGGAGTGAAGCTAAAGGTGCAGTTGAGACCCAAGGATGTTGGCGATGCCAGGAATATGGGATGCCTGCTGAAGAAAGCCTCAGCAGTGATGTATCAGCCCAAGAGAGAGGCCATGGCTGCAACCAGCAAACCTATAGGGGTATGAATTCCCAAGCCCTTTGAAAAATCACTTTTCACTGAAATCTGCCCTAGGTTCTGGACATGGAGCTACAGGATTTACTGTTTGCTCTGTTGAATTTTGATCTTGCTTTGGTCCAATTCGTTACTATCCCCTTTTTTCTTCCTTTTGGAATGGGGCATATACCTTGTGCCATTGTATGTTAGAAGTGTTTAACCTTGTTTTTGACTTTTACAAGGGCTGACAGTTAAGTGTGTGCCTTGAGTCTCGATGGAGGCTTTGGACCTGCCCTTTCACCAATGTTGGAACTGTCAAATTGAACTTTTCAGCATTGTCAGAACTGTTAAGAATGAGAATCCTTATAGAAGGACTAAATACACTTTGCATAATGAGATGGACATAAGTGTTTTGAGGGCCAGAGACAGAGTGTTGTGGTTTAGATCTAGAATGTCTCTGTAAAATCTCACATTTGGAGGGGAAATCTGGTTGGAAGGGTTGGGATCACTGGGCATGACTTAGAACAGTGTACATTGACTTGTTCCTGGCTCCTTCCTTCTTTCTCTGATTCTGACCACCATGATATTAGCAACTTCTTTCTACAGACCCTTCTACCAGGCCTTGGATCTTGTCAACTATGAACTGAACCCACTAAAACTGTAAGCCACAATAAATTTCACCTCCACTAAGATGTGGTGTTTCCCAGTGATAGGAAAATGACTAACATAGCTGTATACAGTGGGGAAGTGTAGTCTTGGTGAATGTGGTGGTGGGTATTCAGGATAATAAACCAGCCATGATATGGCATCCCTATAGCAGGACACCACATTGAGCTTATTCAAACAAATTATGTTGGCATATTAGCTTATTATTTTCAATTATCTGTATGAACTATATATCTAACATCAGCAGAAAATCTTCAGAAAATGAATATCATAAATCAAATAATTATGTATAAGAAGAATTCCTACATATAAATGATAGTATGTAGTAATTTTGAGAATATTTTCTTAGTGGTTATTATTTTACAGTAGAGAATTTATACATATAACATCTACTCAATTTGAATTAAAATTAATTTCAACTCAAGTACATGTTATCTTTTTAAAAAGATACCAAAAACAGAGTTTTTATAACTTCTAAATATTCTTTAAAGATTTTCAAAGTAATATTTTCTGTAAGGGTCCATTGTAATTGTTTCCAAACACTTCAGTTATCTGAAAAATTAATTATTACAAATGAGATAAAAGCAATAAAATTTACTGTCAAGTGGGTAAGTACTATACTTTTGGAAAAAAATTATGCTAAAAAACTTAAACTTGATGACATTGATATCAGTATATTAACTGTATTTCCTAATAGAAAGTTTTTAACTGGCTGCCTACCATTGCACAACTTTTAAAAAGAAGATGAGATAAAATCCACTAGAAAAATACCAGCTGTCTGTCACTAGTGATGGTTGTAACATGCAATGATATTGTGTCATTAGTGATGGCTCCAACGTGCACTGACATCAACTTTATGTCAGGAACTATGATAAGTGTTACACATAGATGTCCTTGTAACACTTTATTTCTATTCTTATTTTACAGATGAACAAACCAAAGGTTGGAAATGTTAACTACCTACCCTCTGTCACAGTGAAAAAATTTGTGATTATCAATTCTAAAGCATTTACTCAACTATTATGCAAACTTACATTTTTAGTGAAGCTCCTGCTGAATCGAGAAGTGTGTGAACTATGAAGTCTCTTTCCACTTCTATTAAGGCAGAGTTTTAAAACCTTTAATTGGGCTGGGGATTTAGCTCAGTGACTGGTAAGCATAAGGTCATGAGTTTGATCCCCAGTACCAAAAAATAAAATAAAATAAAATAAAATATTGCATTAAAACTCTTAATCATATATGAAGCACTTGCATGCATTTTACATATCCTCAAAATATCTGAAGATTTATTCACTTAATTTTTTTTTTTTTTTTTGCGGCACCGGGGATTGAACTCACGACCTTGCGCTTGCCGGGCAGGTGCTTAGACCGCTGAGCTATATCCCCAGCCCTTATTCACTTAATATTTTTAAGTGACTAATTTAAAAAACCTATCTTCCTCCTAAGAACTAACACATAAAATAAAGACTGATGTATTGTATTTTCTAATTCAAAAATAATTAAATGGACATATTTAAGGTTACCATATCCTAAAATTTAATTATGGATCAATACTTGAACTATATACAAGTGCTGGAGAAACACCCGAATAAGACATGGACTGAAAGTAGGATGGATGGCTGCTCTTTACTCCTTTGGATTGGCATTGGACTGTTGGCTCTTATTTAACACTGCAATGCTTATTTGGTGTAAAAGAGTATGTAGATATGTGTGTATTGTGTGTGCATGTACAAAAGTTTACTCAGTGGGTGGAAAATAGTGTGATGGGATACAGTTAGGGGAGGGGGAAAAGGTAAAAAGATTATGTCTATTAAGGCATACAAAAGGAGTACAAGCATCCAGTCAGTTAAGCCTTATGAACACACTATAAACTTGACCATGAATGTTCCACATTGGAATGGTAGCTAAAGCTAACCATTAGTTTACCAGTCACATGGTAAAGAATGAAAACACACAGATATGTGGGTGAACACTTGCAGTGCAGAGGGCCAGCTACGTGCAGTGGTTATGCAGTCTTCCCACTGAGATTCTCATTTCTCAATTTTTGCTTGGCTAAGCCACCAAGCAAAAATACTGGCAATAGTACCTTGTCCTCAGTGTGCAATGTGTTAAAAGGTATCTTGAATGTGAATACAGACAAAAATAGTATTGTAAAAGATTTCTGAGCCTAACAATTTATTTATAAGGATGATACACAATAAGTGATTTTAATAAAAGGTTAACTCAACAGCAAATAGTAGGTTGATTTTTTTAAATGGGGTTTTTCAAATATATACAATAAAAGGGATAGGATAATCAGTATAGGATAATAAGCCTCTAGGTAAACATCTCCCAGCTTCAAAAATTATAAATTCTTTTTGCATCTGTTAATCCTTCCATATTTTGAAGGATTGGAACATTCTTCAGTATGTACTCCTGATGACATTTTGTTTTATATACAACTTACGTGCAATGCTCATATGTAACAAAGTCAACAATAATTCATTTATAGTATCTAATACTTAGTCCATAATCTAACATTCCTGATTATGTCAAGGGTTCTTATCACACATGGTTTGTTCAAAACAGAAGTCTACATGTTGTACTTATTACAATTTTTGTATCTCTCTTTTTCATGATCTGACTCTTACTAGTTTTTTTAAATGTCATTAAATTGGTAGAGAAACCAGGTATTTTTTCTTATTGAATATTCAGTATCCTGGATTTGACCGATTGTCTTATTGGAGGGGTTTTAACTCAATCTTCTCTCCTCTTTATTTCCTTTTATGTCTAGGAGCTTGATTAGATTCAATTCCAGTTGCTTAAGCAAGATTTCATGGTGGTTCTTGGAACTTCTGATTTTGTTATATAATGAAGCATATAACACTCAGTTATCAGACTTGTAGTTTTTAGTTTCTCCCCTCTTATTTTAGTTGCTATATCTCTCTGGGAAGATTAGAAGTTACGCTATCCTTATTATCTTTCGCCAAGTAAAGTGAAAAAAAAATCTTTATTTACATAGGAAAAAAACCCCTAGACAAGCCGGGCTTGGTGGCGCACGCCTGTAATCCCAGCACTCAGGAAGCTGAGACAGGAGGATTGTTGTGAGTTTGAGACCAGCCTGGGCTACAAAGTGAGCTGAAGGCCAGTCTGAATGGCATAGTGAGACCCTGTCTCAAAAAGACAAGGGCTGGGGATTTAGCTCAGCGGCCTAAGCACCTGCCTGGCAAGTGCAAGGTCGTGAGTTTGATCCCTGGTGCCACAAAAAACAAACAAACAAACAAACAAAAAACCCTAGACAAGATACCAACAGGTCTGGATTCTGAATCTCTTGGATAAGTTGTATTTGAGGGAGATTTTCCTGCTTCAACACAGAGGGGCTGACTAGATAGGGAAAACAGACTTGAGGAATTTATGAATATAAAATTACAGAAAGTACATCACTAATTACTATATTTAGAATCTACACTATTAAAAGGGTAGAAATAACTGAATTATAATAAGTCACTTGCTAATTATTCTGTTGATGGATTTCCAATATCATTTGCTCTTATCACTTCTCTTCCTTAGGGAGTTTTTAATATCATTTGATTCCCCTTAACACCTCCAGAAATGATTGTATGCTGATAACTGAGCATAAATTGTACACATGGAGATACACATAAGAGATTGTGACTCAGGATTCACGCTATGTTGTTAGCTGAGGTTAAACAATGAGTAGTTTGTACTACAGTTGAGGATTTTTCAGGGACAATGCAGAGCAGAAAGCAGTTATAATCCTACTGAGCAAGTTATCTATGGTGTGGTGAAGAAATAGATGCATAAATCATGAAGGTCACTGTGTCACAGAAAGAGATAGTGTATTATCATACTCTTCAGGTGCTAGATGTGTTCTACTATGGCTACAGTCTGGGGGCTCTCAGCTATTTCCTGGGTTTAGTCTCACTAACATTCAGATTCAATAACTAAACTGACTCTGGATCTCAGACTGGTTCCCACGTAGCATATACTTGAAAATCTTTAAGGTGATTCTATGTTCAGTCAGATTTGAAAATCTTCAATCTAGTCAATAAATAAGTGGCACCATTTATAGATCTTACTATGCACACATGACTGTGCTGAAAACTTCTTGCACATAGGAGATTAATGCTTGGAAAGATGTTGAATCCCTAAAGTCTTGCTACAAAGCAGAGTTTCAAAACCAGTCTATTTGGTTTGAGAACTAAGGCTACTGAATTTATTTTGAGCACAGCTCAAAATAAGATAGAATTTATATCATAGCTCAGAACAAACATGATAACGAAACACAAGTATCAATTACAAATAACCTTATAAAGTAGGACACAGGCTGATATCTGATTTTGTTTAATTAAATTTGATTCTCAGAACTGAAAGAAAAAAAGCAGTAAGAACAACAAAGAAACAACACACAGCAGAAAATGGTGGTTAATACCCAGTAAAATTTCAAACTTAGTGTGAGATACTTCTAAATCCTGACAGTTAAGGGTGCCTTTCTATTTCAACAAATGGCAATATCTTTTTCCCACCAATGGCTTCTCATTTTCTGTTTTCTCAGTTGGAATGTCTCTTCCTATTATCTGTGGGTTTTTATTTTTTTTAAACAGGGTCTTCTACGTAGTTCAGATTGGCCTTGAACTCTTGGTGGTATGAAGTTCCTGCTGGTCTCAAACTTGCAATGATCCTTCTGCCTCAGTCTCCAGAATGCCAGGATTACAAGGTGTGGGCCACCATGCCTGGCTTATCTCTGGGTTTTTAAAAGCCTATGAAGTTGCTTCCTTTATAAAAAATGTTTTCAAGACTAGTCTATAGTACCTTTAATTATATATATATATTATATATATATATAATACATATATACACATACACACATATACATATGTGTATATATATATATTTTTTTTTTTTTTTGAGACAGGGTCTCTCTATGAAGTCCAGGCTGGCCTCAAACTCACAGTGATCCTCCTGCCTCAGCCTCCCAAGTGCTGGGGTTACAGGTATGTACCACCATGCCTGGCCTCTAATGCCTATTTTTAAACATAGCAATCACCACAAACTTTTCCACACTAAATTGTATTATATATTGTGGTGCTCTGTAATTGTTTTACATTTAGATAGTTTCTTGACTAATTTCAATCTCTTTGAAGACAGTGACTACATTCTATACTTTTTCTTCTATCTGCTTGGAGTTAGGCACATTATAAATGCTAAAAACAGGTGGATGGACCTACACAAGTCAACTGCTGAAGCTTTCATTTCTTTATCCCCGAAATTAAGAGGATGTTTGAGATTATCCTAAAGTATTTTTATGTTTATTTTTATATGATATATATGGAATTCTATGAAATGTACAAATGACGGAAGAAAAATACAAAACTTCTAAAATTAGCAACTATACAAGAAAGTTTCCTGTGTGAGAAGAAAAAAGCAAAACCTGACAGTTTCAGTAGGCAAAGTGTAAAGTCTGCCACACTATCTCTGAAAAGATAAAGACAATACTGAAATGTACTAATGAAGTTGAGCTCTGTGGCACTTGAATATTGACATGTGGTTATTTATTGGCTACATTTTTTTCAAACTGAATGAATACATGTACAAGGTATTTTTGTGAACTCTTATCAAGTTGAGTTGATTATATAGTAACCAAGGCCTAACAGTGAATATGGGGCTGGGGTATCACAATTTAGGGGGAAAATCATAAGATACAATTGTGTTTTAGATAGTATTTGTTTGGAAGTTTTTAAAATATCTTATGAGGTCAAAGAACATAGATGGCTGGTTCGTTTACTTACAACTCTGTGACCATCAGCATTCTTGTTCTTCTCATCTTGAGAACACTGGTGAAGGAGCCACACGCAGGCAGTCCCTTTGCGGTGGCAGTGCTCACAGCTGAGGTAGTGCATATTGGAGAATGGAGGGCAGTAGCAGGCATCTATGGATCTCATCTACTCAAATTTTATTTTACTTCTTTCTTAATAATACTTTAATTGTCCTTTGGGAAATTTTCTCTTCCACTAGTTCATCTGGTTTGGATGTATGGGAGAATAGGAAACTAAAGCTATGTCCCCTTGAGGTTTTTCAGATATAGGCAAATGACTCTAGCCTGACTGTTAGAATGGTTGTTTCAGAGGCGAGCCCAGGATTCAAGTGGGTCCAGTGAGAATGATCCTTGGCCTGCTCTCTTGCAATGGGATCAACTGTCAAAGAGGTTGGAGGTAAGCCTGGAAGAGAAAACAACCAGTGCAATTAAAGCATAGCCAAGATGTGGGGAGAAACTGAGTCCTGACACTCTTGGAGCATCTGCAGGGAAAACAGAATGGATTATAAAGAATGCTTTCATTGTTGTTGTTACTGTTTGTTTTTTGTTTTGGCCAGCTCTATTCTTGGAATTTATGAATATATGAGCCAAATAAATTCCAACCCTCTCTGCTGTAGCTTTTTATAAATCAGTTTGAATTGGGTGCTTATTCACATCCAACTGTCCTAACTGTATAAGAGTTTATAAAATCAAGGTAACTTCATTCTGGCTCATTGCTAACCTCCTTTCTGCCTTAATTTCCTGCTTTTGTAGAGCTCAGGGCTTATTGACTTTTCATCTGGTAACAGAAGTTGATCTCACCTTTTGCATATTCTCTTTGTTCTCTTCCTCCAAAAACAAGCACTTGTTTCACTGCTGCAGGTGGCAAGAGGATGAACTGAGATGTAATGGCCCATGCACATGCCTTGTGTTAACCAGAAAGTACCACTCCCTCTGAATGCCACGTGCTTTGAAGCCCACGCCGGATCTTAACCCCAAATTGCCCGCCTACTTCTCCCTCAGCCAGAAGACAGGGCAGGGTACAAATGTTAAATCATCCCGAGGCCTCACAGTACTAAGTAGCAAGGGCTGGAGAGATGAAGTAGAAAAACAAGCCTGTGGACACTGGTAATCGCGATAGCTGCTGATGCTGTGAACCTCCAGAGCATCCCCACTCTGTGCTATAGTCTCAGGGGTTCTCATAAAAGTTGATGATAGCTCCAAAAACGTATCATTTGTCACTTGAAAGGAACATTTCAAAAGCAGCATCATTTAGATTTTAAGGTAAGTTCTTTGGGAGGGGACTAAATTCAGTGTAAAGGCAATGGTAGTTCGTGAAAAGTCAGTGGTTCTAGACATCTACTTGGAGGCCACCTAGCAAATGGCCATTGGAAGAGGACACAACACAGGACAGACTCTCGTGCCTCACTTCAAAGGTCGGCATGGTGCAGGGGACCCAGCCAGTGTTCAGTTTCCCGCTGTCCTGGATAAGATCCTCATTACAGTCGGGGATGAGAACAGATAACCAGGGAGGGAAGGCAAGCAGCCTAGGGAAAGGCAGTAATTGCACTGGGCAGCCGAGACCCTAACAAGGGTGAGCGCAGAGGCCAGCTTCCAGCACAGACTGCGGCGTTGCTATTCCTGGGTGCTTTCGCCCACGCACAGGACCCAGCCCACACCCCCGACAGGCGGGGAGGAGCCGGAGAAGGGTCAGGGATCCACCCGGGTCCGGCCGGGGCGGGGGCCTCCTGGGGTCTCCGGCCGACCCCTTCCCTTCCCTCTGGCCTCCTCCGGTCTCCTCTCCCCGTCCCCTCCCTGCCTAAAAGTGGGCCGGCGCCTTTAAGAGGCCGCTTCGGTTACCGGGGCGGAGGCGCCGCCGCCGCGATGCTCCTCACTTTCGGCTCCCGCTCCTGCCGCCGCCGCCGCCTCGCCGTCCTCCTCCTCCTCCGCCTCCTCCTCGTCCTCCTCCTCCGCGGGGAAGCGTGGTTCTCGGCGGCGGGGGCGCGAAGTGCTATGTCCGGAAAGTTCCGGGAGGGACGCGACGGGGCAGCGCTCCCCGCCCGGCGCCCGCGCGCGGCCCGCGGCCTGAGGTGAGGCGGGGGAGGCGGGAGGGGCGCGGTGCCGCCGGGACGCGGCTTCCCGGGGCTCGTGGCCCCGCCTGGGCGGCCCAGCCTTCCCGGGGAGCGGCCGGCGCGGGGCCGGGGCCGGGGCCGGGGC
>RJWT010047950.1:0-11213 GCA_004365215.1 Cuniculus paca | reverse complement strand
GAAGTGATGAGAATTGTGGTTGGAAGAGTAATCTAGAGCCAGAATATGAAGAGCTCTGGATACCACGTTAGTTAAGGAGGAATCTGGTATTTTTCCTATGGGCATTTAAGGATTTTAAAGGGTACAGTAGAAGGGTGGATGGACATGATCAGCACTCAATGTTTGCAAGTATGGAAATGTCACAGTGAACATCATTAATTTGTACAATGAATGTATTAATTATCATAATAAAAAAATCCATTGAAACTACTGAAAGAAGCCATTAATATGGTCAGACCAATGCTTTAAGGAAGATGATTAATGGCAAAGTAGAATTTAGAAAACACAGTAACTCATTCAAGGAGAATAATAAAGAAGCTATTGCAACAATCCATGTAGGTTATCCATACAGGCCTAAATTCAGGAAGCGGAAGAGGAAAATAAATCATATATTTAGGAGACATTAATGAAGAGGGGTTTGTTATAGTTTGTATATAGATGCCTCCCCCAAGCCTCATGTAGTCATGGAAGTGGCTGAATCTAGTGTTTGTGATTGATTTGTTGTCTAATGCTGGGATTGGCAGTGTGAGTTCTGTACCTGCCCAGGGGTGGAAGGAGGCAGGTTCTCCCTTTTTGCGTGGTTTGCTCATGCTCCTTGAAGCTGCCATGAATAGCTGCCTCCTTTTGCAATGGCTGCTGCCTTGAAATGTTGCCCCCCCTGCCATGCCACCCTGCCTTGGAACCAGCTGATTATGGACTGAAATCCCCAGAAACTGTAAGCTAAATAAATCTTTCCTTGCTTCACTTTGGGTGTCAGGTGTTTTGTCCCAGCAACAAGAGAAAAGTGACCAAGACAGGGTTCATTACAATTTAGTGATCAACTACATATGGAGATGGACACAGAGAGAACAGAATGTGGAGACCACCTGAATTCCCTGTGTACACCCTAAGAACAGGTTTCCCAGAAAGCACAGTAAGCACAATTTAAGACATACTGAGTTTAAGACACTACGTGGAGCAAGACTTTAGGTTTTTGGAAAAATGTATTCAGAATTCAGGAGAAATGTCAATCTAAAGATAGACCTTGAAAATCTTTACAGAAATGAAAGTGGAATAATTCAGGGACAGAAGTACAGGGATACTGCAAATTTTTATGTTGCCCATCATCTCCAAATGATTGATAGTTTTCTGAGGATTTTAGGATCCAAAGAATTTGCCAAAGAATTATATCAAATATAATTCATATAATTATGTTGCCAAAGAATTTACAGCTACTTCCAGGTAGGTAGGAAAGAGCTCCATGGATGACAAGGAAGGTTTACACTGACCCTAGAGAGGGAAGTGAATGCACTTATATTATATGTGAGATGTCCCCAATAAGAGAAGGATGAGCCTTGAGGATAAACCCCTGGGAAACCCCAGTCCTTAAAGGATGATATGACAAAAGACAGTAAGAAGAATAATCAGGGTGAGGAGGAAATGATTCAATATATGGTACTGATGGTGCTGGGGGACATCATATTCAACATATATTTACTAAAGGAATAAATGAGTTAATAATATCAGGTGTTGACAACTATACTGCAGTTGGTGCCACATGATTTATAAGCACCATCACTACCACCATTGCCATGGTGCTTTGGGTTAAAGGAATTAGTGATTTGGATAGTTTCTTCAAAAGAGTATATTACTTTCTTATTTTTCACATACCTATGAAAAATCTTCTAGTATATGAGCATTTGGGATATTTAGGTTAATAATATAGAAAAACTGATGAATATAGTAACAGAATAAAAGTTTGTATGATCTGATTTGGAAAATTCAAATGAGAATTTAAGTGCAGAAAAGAAAAAAATGAAGGAAAGTTACTACTTGGAAAAAATTTTTAAAAAGTAAGCTACCTTTTTCCTTTTTACATTAAAAGGCAAATTCCTTTAAGGATGAAAAGAGAAAAGATTCTCCATTTACACAGACAATGTAGAGAATCAAGCAAATATGTCCAAGATAGGACACCAATAGCTAAAGTATTCAGCAGTTGTAATAAATATACTGAGATAAGAAATCTCAAAAAAAAGAAGAAATCACATCTATTTTTATTGCCGGGAAGAAGAAAAGCCTCTATGGGGAAGGTGAGATTTGCTTTGAGCCTTAAAGGAAGACCTCATTAAGTTGTAGTCAGTGAGCAGTAGGATGTAGGGCAATGCAGGTAAACTCAAGTAAGGGTGAAGGAAAGGTCTGTAGAGCTGAGACAGAGAATGAGCCACTTGATCGCAGAAGACACTTGAGAAGTCTGCATCTCAGGCCTTTCACTGCATCACCCCATTTTACTTGATCTCATCCTTTTCTGCCTTCCTTGGTTTTGAGCCAGACACTTGCTTCTTGGGTGTTCCCATGTCTGTTTCTGTCTTCTGCTTCATAAGAAGCCAGCAAAAGGTTTTCTAAACCAGCTTCTCCCAGTTGTTGAAAGAAGAATTTGCTGATGCAAGTTTGAAAACCTTGGAGGCCCTAAAACAAAAGTATTTCCTATGCACAGGAAGTTCTCTTACATGTGCCGTGAGAAGGTGTTGGAGAAGGGTCTCCAATGTTTCTGAACTTTGGGTAGCTTTGTGAATTGGAACATATGATTTATCTTTACTTCAGGTCTTCTTCTTCTTCTTCTTCTTTTTTTTTTTTTCCTAGGACACACTTCTTTTGGTAAGTGTTTTAATCACGTAGATGTGACGTGCCCTACTCACTGTTCTAGGGGAGGCTGTGACTTGGTAATATAAACTCAGTTGTTTTTGGCTGAGAGGCATAAGCCTTGCTTGTGATTAAATGTTGGACTTTAGACTTTCATTTTCCAGAATTTGATATAAACTTCTTGATGGTAAGATCTACATTTTATGCTTTTTAAAATAATCTGCCACAAAGCCAAACATTTTACTTAACGCATATTTGGTGTGGTCTTGGTTACTTTTCTCTCATTGTTGCGACAAAATACCTGACGCCCAAAGTGAAGGAAGGAGAAGTTTATTTCTTACAGTTTTGGGGCTTTTAGTCCATACTTAGCTGGTTCCAAGTCAGGGTGGTGAGGCTGAGGGGCAGCCGTTCACGGCAGCTGCAAGCAGCCACAGCAAATCAGGCAAAACAGGGAAAAACATATCTCCTTTCTGACCTTACATTGTATGTTGGCTCCACCCCTGGGTGGGTGCAGAAGTCACATTGCCAATCCTAGCACTAGACAATGAATCAATCACAAATGCTAGATTTAGCCTCTTCCATGACTACATGAGGCTTGGGGGGGGGCACCTACAAACCATAACATTCCACCCCTGGCCCAACAAAGACCCATGTACATCCCTCACACAAAAGACATTTAGTCCATCCAAGAGTTGCCAGAGTCCTAACACTTTTAGCATTGCTGAAAAGTCCTAGTCTTAAGTCTCCTCCAAGATCTAAGGCAAATTCTTAGCTGCAAGACCCTGTAAATATGAAACAAAGTTAAACACTTCCAACATGGAATGGCACAAGATAGACATTGCCATTTCAAAAGTTACAAATGGGAATACAAAGCATTGGAACCAAAGTAAGTCCAAAATCCAGCAGGGCAAATGTTAAGTCCTGTAGCTGTATGCCTGGCATCTGAAGCAATCTGTGGCAAATTGTGAGCTCCAAAGGGCTTGTGTGGCTCCACCCCCATGGCATTGTTAGGGTTTTTAGTTCCCACAGCTTTTCTCTTAGGCCCACTCTTCTCAATCTTTGCAGCTTTCCTTAGATGATCCATGCTCCTCGCGTTTTCAAACTTTTGAGTTTTCCACTGTGCAGCTTCACATATTGCCTTCTCAGTGGCACACTGCCTGGCCTCCCAGATCCTCTGAAATTGGGGTGGAAGCCTTTTTAAACCTCAGAATGCATACATTCTCCATGTGCCTAAAACCAGCACCACATGGATGGTGCCAAGGTCTGCTGTCAGCTGGAGCAGTAGCCAGGCTTTCCATTTTCTTGGCCGTAGGGGTGGATTGCCTAGATTGCTGGGCACTTGGAACCTGATTGTGAGGAACAGATTCTCTGTGTTACTGCCATTTTGGAACCTCATGTGACCTCTGTTGCCATTCTGGAATGTGGCACCCTGAAACTTTTTCCCCTGGGAAAAGTCTTTTACTTTTGTATCTTTGAGGCTGCAAAGGATGGAGACCTGCTGCTTCCCGGGATGTCCCCAGGTCATCTTTTTTATTTCTCTGTTCCTTCTCAGCAATGGTTCTATCTTTACAGTCCATAGCTTTCCAACTAAACTCACAACATTTTAAGTCACCATGCTGGACTCTTTGCTCTTGATTCACAACATAAATCTGGCTAAAAGCTGTAAACAATAGCCATGCCACTGCCTCAACATTTGACTGCATTGAAATTTATTGTGCCAGATTAATCAGGCCATCGCCCTTAATCTCAATCTCAGGCAGTCTCTGGACATGAGCAGAATGCAGAAAACTCTGCCAAGCCATAACACACATCATGTGGAGTCCAGCAATCAGTGCAGTCCTTTCCAGCAGAAACCTCCCGAGCCTAGTCTTTATAAGCAGGCTATCAGCCTTCTGGTCTCCTGAGCTCTGACCAGAATCTCCCATGCAGAACAGCCTAAGCAGTTCCAGCTCTGCTCTTTCAGGTGACATCTCCGAACCTTTCCAAACTCTTCCCACAAGCCATTCCCAAAGGCTCTTGAACTGCATGGTCAGGTGCAGTCACAGCAATAACCCCACTCCACTGGTACCAAATTCTGCCTTGGTTACTTTTCTCTCATTGTTGAGACAAAATACCTGATGCCCAAAATGAAGGAAGGAGAGGTTTATTTCTTACAGTTTTGGGGCTTTTAATCCATACTTAGCTGGTTCCAAGTCAGGGTGGCAAGGCTGAGGGGCAGCCGTTCATGGCAGCTGCAAGCAGCCTCAGTAAACCATGCAAAAGAGGGAAAAACATGTCTCCTTTCTGACCTTACATTGTATGTCAGCTCCACTCCTGGGCGGGTGCAGAACTCATACCACCAATCCCAACACTAGACAATGAATCAATCACAAATGCTAGATTAAGCCTCTTCCATGACTACATGAGACTTGGGGGGGCCACCTACAAACCATAACAGGTGTTGATTGACTATTGCCTGGTCCACTACTCAGCATTATTTAAACATATTAACAGTGAAATAGATAAAGCTTTGAAAAATGTTTTTGTCACCCCTTGAAGAAAATAGTTTTAACATTTATTTTTTAAAATATAAAATTAGTGCATATTTCATTATGGCAGAAAGGTGAAACAACATGAATGTAAGTGGATAAATGGGATGAACAAAATGTGGTAGATACATTTAACAAAATGTTATTCAGTCATGGAAGGAAATGATATTCTGATGCATGCTACCATGTGAATAAACCTTAAAAACATTATTCTAAATAAAAGAAGTTGGAGAAGAAAAGCCAAAGCTTGTATGAGTCTACTTACATGAAACATCCAGAATAGGCAAATTTAGAAAGACAGAAAATAGATTCATAGCTATTAGGGACTAGAGGAAATGGGGAGTGGAGAATGAATACTTAATATGTATGGCACTTTCCCACTGGGATGATAAAGTCTGAACTAGACAGGACGAATGTTACACAACACTGTGAGTGAACTAACTGCCACAGAGTTGTATGTTTTAAATGGTAAATACTGTGAGTATTTTATCACAATAAAATATAATTTTAAAAATTAATTAATATTCATTTTAGGTGATTTATCTCCCACTAAACTCCCTGAGTTAGCGTTGTTGGATGAAATAAACTTATAATAAAAATTAGTCATTGTTTGAAATGAAAACTTAAATGAACAACCTAATGTGGCGTATTTTTATTTAATAAATCTAGCAACTTTATTGAGAATAGAAATTTTGTTTTTATAATTACTTTATCCAAAGATTGAGGACAGTGTCTCAGTCATTGTAGGTCCTCAATAAATATTTGTACATGGATATAAATTTGAAAATACATATGAAAATGAAAAGTAAGCTATAAAAAGTAGAAACTAAAATCATCCACAGATCCAGCAAGCAAGGAAAATAACACAAAAGTTTTATCTCTTTCTGTCTTTGTTTTTTTATTTGTTTAATTTTTCAGTTTTTCTTGGTAGTTGTTGCTACTCTAGGGTAAGTACATACCTTACACTCATTATTGGTGATTTTAGTGCAGCATCATCATATCACCAAACCATCTTAGTCATTATTTTTTTTTCACTGGGACAAAATAGACAACACTATCAATTTAAAGACAGAGAACTTTATTTTGGCTCAGTTTTAGTGAATGGTCAGCTGGCAGACAGGCATGGTGGAGATAAAGGTGCGCAACCCATGGTGGCTAGGAAGCAGAGAGAAGGGGGAAGCTTGAAAGGGAGGTAAGTGCTTCCAGGCCATGGCCCCCCAGTGACCTATCTCTCATCAGGCCCTACCTCTTAATGACAAGTCAGCTATGAATTTATTGGTGGATTAATCCACTGATGAGTATAGAGCCTCCATGGTCCAATCAGCCTCCAAATGCATGAGGCCTCTGGGGGCCATTTTAGGTCTAAACCATAACACAAACTTTCCTAATAAGTATGAATGTAAAAGGTGAACAGTAATGTACTATGTAGATACATATATTATAATTTATTTTTTTATACTGACAAGTAATCTGGCTTTAGAATTTTCAGTGCTTTATATGATAAGCCAAAACATGTTGGTCTCTAAATCTTCGGTTTTTGTTTCCCCAAAATAAGTTAACGAAAACAATTTAGTAGAAAATACACATCCTATGTTATTGCAAAAATGGATTTTCAAAGGGTCAGGTAAATATATAGATACCACACACACTTTTACTTTTGATGAATTCAAGTGCTCATTTCACCATATACTGGCAGTACTACTTAATAATTTAAAATCTTTGCTAATTTGACAGAAGAAAATGATAGATTGTGTTAACTCATGGTATTTTAAAAAAAAAATTGAACATTGTATTATGTACTTGCCAGTCAATCATTTCTTCTTTGGTGACTAGCCTTTGCTGATTTATTAGTGAAGGTCTCACTGGTCTCATGAATTTGTATGGAGTTATAGATCTGAGATATGAATCCTTTGTCTGATAGTCTTTGAATAAATACTATTTCAGTTTGTGCTTTAATTTTGGTTACACTTTTTGTGAGAGGGCAATAATACCGGACGAGATTGTTGGCTTAACACTACTGTCTCTCATAATTTCCTTGGGCCCATAATCCTAGCAGGGTCAATATCACCTAAGGCCTGGAATCCTAAGGGAAGACCGAGGGACTGAATGTACAGAAAAAGGAACAGAATTTGGTCACTGGAAAAGACTACTATCTAGATTAGCTTCCCTTCTTATTTCTAGAGTTTTATTAGTCTCAGTCATTCACAGCCTGAATGCTGCCTACTTCAGGGTGTGCAGCCTATTGTCAGAAGCCCAGCCAGTCCAGCAAGTTCAGCTTTTTCAAAGTTTTTTCTCTCTTCCTCCCTCTTTTTCTACCTCCTCCTTTGTCTTTTCTTTCTTATAAAAATGGGCAACTGAAATGAACAGACATTTCTCAGAAGAACAAGTATAAATGGTTAATACATACATGAAAAAATGTTCAGCATCTCTACCTGTTAGAGAAATGTACATTAAAACAATACTGAAATTCTATCTTACTCCAGAAAGAACGGCTCTCATTAATCAAATTATAACAAACTCTAGAGAGGTTGTGGAGAAAAAAGACCCTTTTACCTTGTTGGTAGGAATGTAAACTAGTACAACCATTATGGACATCAGTATGGAGATTCCTAAACAAGTAAATATAAAATTTCCACTTGACCTGGATATTCTTCTTCTATGTATCTTCCTAAAAGCATTAAAGACATCATAGTACAGTGATACATGTATACCTAGGTTTATAGCCGTATGATTCATAATAGCTAAATCCTGGAAGCAGCCTGTATGTCCATCAACAGATGAAATGGATAAAAAAGTGAAGTATTTAAACACAATGGAGTGCTGACCTTGAGAAACTTGAGTTATTTGTAGGAAAACTGATGCACCTTGAGATCATAATGTTATATGAAATAAATACGACACACAAGCTTAAATATTTCATGGATTCTCTTATATGAGAAACATGAAACATAAATAACAAAATGAAAGATAGATCATAGGAAATAAGGAGATAAATCTACAAAAGGAAACAGGACAAAGAGATGGAGGAAGTGAGGAGGATGGTTAGGGAAAAGGGAAAAAAGAATTAAGAGGTGTCATGTACATGCCCAACTCTCCATGAGTAATGCAATCATTATGTACTGTAAGCATGTACTAATAAAAAATAGATTAAAAAAAGAAAATTCATGTTCTCAGGTTGATGTTGGCCACTTTTATACTTATTCAGTGGTTTCTAGCATGACAGACAAATTTTGAGACACTTATCCAATTTTATTTTTTTAAGGATACTTTTTTGGGTCTTTTTTTTCTTTCGTTTTTGGTACCAGGGATCAAACTTAGGGCCTCATGCTTGCCAGGCAGGTGCTGCGCCATTGAGCTACATACCTGGCTCTACAATTTTACTTTTAACACTGGGGAATTCATTTTAAGATATAGTTAGCCAAGAGCACCTTAAAGTTCCTGACTAATCTTTAGGAAAATAAAAATCATACAGTAAGGAAAATCTGACCTAGATGAGTTAAGTGTCCTGTGATAATATTTGAATGTCTACTTAACATTTACTTTGGATCACACTTTAAAGAATTTATTATTTATTCACTCTACAATGTACATAATATTTCAGTAAATAAGCACAAGAAGAATGTACTACATTTTTTTTTATAACAGTGGAAGATCAGAAAGACTTTGGAGAGTACAGCAAGAGGATTAGAAAATATAATTTCAGGAAAGGGACACAGAGGAAAAGTGATAAGCCCAGCACAGCTTCATTCACATCGTTTGCTCTCCTTCAGAGAGCTGAATGCATCACTTGAGTTACTTTTTGTAAGGTTATTTTCCCTTCTTTTCAGAGATTTTTGAAATGAAATCTGATTGCACTGAGAAAATGTAAGACAGGAGATCCAATCCTATCAGTAACTTTAGAGTGAAAAATAAAACAAAACAAAAAACACTTTATGAACCAAAATGGAATGATATTTTTTAAGTCAATCTAGCCAAATTTTATTTCTAAGTAATCTCCTACTTAGCAATAAAAGAAGACAAATAAATGAACAGTTAGGGTTATGGGAATACACTGCAATGCATTCCCTTTTGTGAATTATAATGTTTGCTAGTATACCGTATTATTATTCTGCATTTGCTTTATCACAAGTTTAACATGAGCATATGACCAGATGTCCAACATCTCTAATACAGTATTTCCTGTTCCAAGTTTGTCTTAGGAGAAAACTAGAGAAATGATAGCTATAGTCTATAATTTTTGTATTCACTGCCCAGACCACAGTGATCCCTTACTTTCCTCCCTTTTCATTTAGGTTGGGTCTCTGGCAGTAATTCTGAGACATTATTTGAAGGGTTAACTCATCTACCCCATTCCAGAAAAGCTTTCTGTCTCTTTGTGGTGATGACCATCACATGACGATAGCTACTTTCTTCTATGTAGCTAAAGGAGCAGAGGAAACTGGTAGGGAAAGAAAGAGCAACATAACAGAGGACGGCTGAGAAGCAGGATGATGGATTTGTTGGAGATCCCCATTTTCACCTTCCACAAGTCTATTTTTTCTCTAGAATCTTGAGACACTATTCCTTTATACGAAATTCCTTTTATTAAGTGCCTCAGTTTGTTTCAGTTAACTGCAATCAGGGTCCTAAGAAATGTACTGCTTATAGCTTCAGCTTCAAAGTTTATGGTGTAGAGTAATATGTTAGCAGATCTAAATCTGTGCACTCTCCTAACAGTAGGACAATCGAGGCTCTGCCTCTGGCTTGGTAGTGGTCAGTTTTCCTCTAGGTTCCTTCATGGATCTGTTAATAGTTTGTGATTGACTAAATTGCTATTGCTAATGTGGCCAAATTCACTGGCTATATCCTATGACATTTATCTTTTCAGTATGTTGCATAGCCAGAAATGTATTCCCTGTGATTAGAGAACTGGTTCCATGGTTCTACAGGACTGTTTTACCGGTGAAGTCATTGTCTTCTGGGAATCTCTGGAGAAGCAAATGAACAGAGACTTGACACCGACCAGAATTAAAGACCATGAGGAATTTTTTCCCTACTGGCCTATAGGAAGATGTTCAGAGGACTCATCTGAGGGCAAGAAGTTTCTTATGAGTGACTGCAAGTTCAAATAAGGTGGAATTTGGACAGATAAGAATTTACTTTGCAGTCATATTGGTGAGGTCTCAACATACAAGTCGCACTTCTGAAAACAAGAGATTCTGCTTAACTCATTAGCAGACAGCTGCTCACATAATTTGGTTTGAAGGATACCACAAAAAATAATTTCTTTCCAAAAAATAATTCCCTCAAAATGTACATCACCCACTCCTACAGGAAATTCCAACCCTTTTTGATTAGACAAGTAAGGAAGCACCAGGAATTATTCCCGGAGAGTCAGCATTAAATTGCAGATGTCGTCTAGGAGAAAAGAGGAATTGAAGGATTTCTATTGGTCTTTGCTGATGTTAAATTGGACAGCACCGGTTGATTATTAAAAGAGCAGAATGTTGCCTAGGAAACTAGAAAAAGAGTTGGGGGTAAAAGGTAAGCATGGGTGGAGAATAAGGTCAGTGGATGCTATCAAAATAACCTGAGGTAGACATGTATCCTCAGGAATGGCCTGGAAGGTTGGGTCAATCAGAGCCCACACAATGACCCCACAGTAGACAGATACTAGAGTGGCAACAAGGGAAAAGCACACTATGGGGAAATATTCTGGGTAATGGTACAAAAGCAGAATGTTTGGATGATCTCAAAGTTTTATGCTATCATGTTGATCAGAAAAACTATTTGAAGAATTTGTATTAATATTTGAAATTATAGGGCTGGGGATTTAGCTCAGTGGCCTAAGCGCCTGCCTGGCAAGCATGAGGTTGTGAGTTTGGTCCCTGGTGCTGAAAAAAAATTTGTTGAAATTATAGTTCCTGGGCTCGGCTGAGGTACTAGCTCAGGGGCCTAAGTGCCTGCCTGGCAAGCACGAGGTCATGAGTTCAATCCCTGGTGCCACAAAAATAAATAAATAAATAAATAAATAAATAAATAAATATA
>RJWT010047948.1:0-11231 GCA_004365215.1 Cuniculus paca | reverse complement strand
TTTTTTTTTTTTCAAGATCCCACATATAAGTGAGACTGAGTAATATTTTTCTTTTTGTATCTCTCTTATTTTACTTAGTACAATGTTTTTCAAATTACCTGATATAATTCAAGCCTTCAGAAAATTTGCAGAAATAGTATCAAGAATCCCTAGATATTCTCTACCCACATTCTCCAAATGTCATCATTTTACTACTTTTTCTTTAAACAACTCTCCCTTCTCCCCTCATTTATATACCTGTCTCTGGAAGTACATACATCCATGTATTTTTCACTTTCAACTTTACAATGAATTGTAATCATATTCACTTAGCCCCATATATTTCAATGTACACTTTCTAAAAACAAGAAATTTTCTTAGGTAACTACAGTAATATTACTGACATAAAACTTATTTATTTTACAAAATTAGTTTAGAATTGTTTCTTTCACTTTTAAAACTCATCTCCAAAATGAAAAAATTAGAAGGAAGTGAAATGAAGCAATTTGTTATGAGTATCTATTAGTACACTACAATTAATTTAATCCTCACAGTTATACTCATTCTATAAAGTATGCAATGGGATCCTTAATTTACCAACACAGAAATAGGCATAAAGATGAAGTCATTCAGAGGAGGCAGATTTATCAAATGGAGACCATCCATTCTGCAATATGTCGATCAATCATACTGAAACAATTCTATTCTTATCTCAGTTAATTCTCATACCGCGTTTGGAGATTGGCACTGTGCCAGTCTTCATTTTATAGATGAGGACCCCAAATCTTGCGAGTTTACTTACTGAAATCTTTTTGGAAACTCCAAGTTCAGACAGTAGGTCTAGAGGCATGGTTCAAGTTCAGTAGGTGTGGCTCTAGAGTCATCCTATTCCATGGTAATTTCCAAAGCAGGAAATTTTGGCAATTGCTAGCATAAGGGATTCCAAGCACCTGTATGCTTTTACTATATGAAGATTTGTTGTTATGAACATCATAGGGAAATTTATTGACATGTTAACTTATGTATTGTTCTTATTAAATAGGGAATATTGTTTCTGCTTTTATGTTTAATAGTTACTATTTAGCCTTTTGCATTTGAGGAAGATTATGGTACCAGTTCCAAAGTGGAAATTGCTTCCTTTATGACTTTACAAAACTGTAACAGGTTGAAGGGATTTCATTTGATATGTCAAAGAGAGGAATCAGGAAATTTGAAGCAGAGAGGGTAAGAGTTTGATTAAGACTGAAGGCAATGAATCCATGGACATCTCTTGGTAATATTTTTCTGCGATAGGTGCAAGTACAAGAAAATGACTTGAATGCTAGATGCTGAGATTTCAGTCCTCACCAGGGACTCTTAAACCTCCATCGTGGGGCAGAAACACTGAGCTGCAGGACCACAGGAATTGTGTTCCCTAAAACAGGGGACCATCAACAATTTCAGGACCAAAAACCAGAAGATGTCTGTGCCATTTGGGAGCAGTAATGATAATCTAAAATGTTTGCTTCTTCTGGAAGAACAGAAGCTGTAATATAGATTAAAATTAGAAGTTGTTGGGACTCAGAAACAACTTTAACGTGTTTAAAACTCAAGTACCTGTTACACACTTGAGTGTGTGGTACATATGGTGCTTTTATTCATTAGCTTTGTGACCATAGGAAAGTTATTGAGAATTTCTGAACTTTGGAATGTCCTTTTGTAAAAAGGAAGTTAAATACTAGGGGCCCTGCCAAAATGCAAATTCCATACTTTCCTTTAATTTAGTGGCAGGGAATTAAATCTAAGAATGGCATTGATAAGACAGGTAGTGTCTAAACTACACCTTGGCTAATGATTAATATACAGGTGGGCAGTTGTGTGGTCTTTCAGTTCCAGTTCTTCATTAGAAGAGTTCACTCAACTGGATCACTAATACTCAAGTGTACAAAGAGTAACCATGTTGGTATAGAATTTAAATGAATATACACAAACCTATGCCTTAAAGGATGATGATGAACATGTAAAGGTAGAAGAAAAGTAGGAGAAACCTGGTTAAATTCCTGGAGTCCCAACTCAAGTCTTTTTACCTTTGCCAGTCTATGAGTGAAGAGTTAGTTTACACATCTTTGTGTTAGAAACACAATTATCAAGATAATCAAAAGCAAGTTCCATTGTATCACCAGATCAAACTTGTTTGAATTATCAGAAAAGACAGAATAAAAGAATGTGCTTTACATTCAAGTGGTTCTTTTGTCACTCCAATGGGTCTTTTTCCCACAGATACTCATATGAATGTAAGAAGTTAGAGTTAGACGCTGATAATGTTCTCATCTCTCTTCAGTTGGTAACAGTGGCCTTAAATAATATACACAGGAGGCAATGTTAGTAGAATTTAATCTATATTCTTAATACACTGAGATCCAATAGAACTTTTGGTTTAAAAACCTAAGGTATGAACTAGATTTGGAAATCTGGTTCACTGCTATTAAATCTAGAAAATTTTTTCTTTCAAATCACCAGGATAGCAAGCATGTGTCTAGATCAGCAAGCTTTTTAGGCTCAGAAGATAAGCAGTTTAGCATTTTCTGGCCATGTGTTTGCTGTTGTAATTATTCAACTTTGCCACTGTAAAGTGGAAGCAGTCATAGACGATACAACACACAAAAAATGAGTGTGGCAATGTTCCAGTGAAACTTTATAGACACTGAAATTTAAATTTCATGTAATTTTCATGTGTCACAAAATGTTATCCTTTTTTATTTTTGCAATTACTTAAAACTATAAACATTAGTCATAACTTCCAGGAAGTACAAAAATAGGAGCACCTGGATTAGTTTAGTGATGTTTGATTTCAGTGGCTTCTGATTTTAGCTGTGGAGCAATGTAACACAATACACATACAAAGAGCTTGTCAACAGGAATTAAGAGAACTTTTCTCGTCTTTACTCCTCAGCAACAAACACTGTAGAAAAACTGATTGCCAACTCACTGAAACATTTCTGTACTTCATGCATCTCCTCTAAACAGTATTTGCTGGGGGAGGAGAGGGACGGGGAAATCTACAAATTTTAGATTTCTATGAGTCTGCATTTGTTTGGACACCCTAGGTATCACTCTGTTGGCTAGTATTATACTTAGGTAAAATCATTGGCGCACCTTGTTAAATCATTGTGTTTGCTCGGCTTTACAATATCTTTGCTAGTTGAAATTTGGCTGGGCTATGATTTCTATCACTGTCGAAAGAAGGGCAATTATCTTGACAGAACAGCACTAGATCTCAGGAAACTGCCAAAAGTCTTTCAGAAACCAAGATATACTTTCAGTTTTCTACTCTCAAACTGTTCCTCTGAGAGTCCTCTTCTCCTTACAAACACTTTTAAAGAAAAATAAAGAGGCGTGGGAGAAATGCAATGGAATCTCATTAATGGGAATTGACAATAATCTGGTGAAGGGAAAAAGCACTCTTTATAAAGAAGGGTTTTGCTGCATGAATGGATTAGAGTGGGGATGTTTACAACCTATTTAATTGAATTCACTGCTTAAAAACATCTTTGTAGCATTAATTTGCATAAAAGTCTGTTATATTAAAATTGCTTTTTAGAAGACAGCAAGATCTCTAATTGGTAGCAATTTTTTAGAAACTGCTTATCCCCAGAGAACCTTGAAGGACATAAGTTGATACTTCAAATGTGTTTTAATTTAGAAATTTTGAAAATTCAAACTGGTCCTTTTTCAAAAGCTCAGTTTAATGAGACTGTACGTTCCTGGGTTTAGCTACAAATCTTTGAGAAAGAAACACAGGAAGTGCCTTGGTAACTTGAATTAAATGATAACAGAACTTGTCAGGGAGGTAAACTGGGGGAGTGGAGAGGTGTTTACAAACTAACGATTAAGGAGAATAGTCTTAAACTGAAAAATCAAAGAGCTATTTTAGCAAAGTTATGAAAGAGTACTAATGTGAAAATCATACATTTCTTCCTTTAAAATGGCAAAAAATTTCCTATTACACCCAGTTGGACGGCTTCCTAAGTCAACAGGCCCATTTTGATGTGTTGAAAAGCAAAAATATTGCAGGTTGCTTCTTGAAATTGGACTGATAGTTTGAAGGAATGTATGTGCGCCATAGGGCGATCTTTAGGTATGCAATCTATTCAGGTACCCTGATAAGATTCAAGCAGAAGACTCCTTTTCAAGGGCAGAAATATCCCCAAGCTAAGATGAGCTTTTCTTGCTACAAGAATTATGGCATTACATGGAATTTTTAAGAAAATATGAATCATAAGCGAACTTCTGACAGTTCAGGGCTATAGGTGGGGCTTTGGCTGTGGGAGATCTCGTGACTGACAGTTCACGGTGAAACTGGAAGCAGAAAGGGCTTAAGGGTGTACACATGCAAATAATATGTGTCACCACACACTTCTGGGTGCTTGGAAAAGAAAGACAAAGAAACTACCTACCCTTTGAGAGAAAGGGCATGAAATGTGGAAGGAAAGAAGGAAAAACTCTACATTTGAATTGAACCCTTCCTAAATTTGAAAGGTACAAGTGTCAGGCTATGTTCAGTTATCAAAAGTAACTTACTTCACTGATTTCCTTGAGTGTCTGTTACCTACTTAACTTTTTTTTTTTTCTTTTTCCAGTCTGGACCATCTCCCAAGCATACATCCTATTCACCCTACACAAAGTGAAGAAGCAGTATGTTTTGGAAAACTTCGGTCAACTATGTCAACTCCAGGTGGTTCTCAATGTGGGGTTCCCAGAGTGGCAGGGTCAGCATCCCTGGGACCTTTCTAGAAATTCCACATCTATGGAATGAGAAACTCTGTTAGAGCCAGCAACCTGTGTTTTTTCAAGTCCCTGCAGGTGATCTTGTGCCAGCTAAGCTTTGCAAGTCACTGGCTTGGGCTCAGGAATCTGCCCTGCCTGCTCTGTGATCTGTCTGGGAGGCTGGAAGTCTATTCTGTCTGATTCAGAGGTAACATCTTGCAAGGACTGGAACTCTCTTTATAAGACTGTGCCTGAACACCTGAGATCATTTAGGCTTCTGTTTTGTGGTGCTGAGGATTGAACCAAGGACCTGGCACAATGCTGAGCAAATGCTTTACCACTGCACCTCCAAACCGCTTCTGTTCATTTTTAAGAAAATGTTGTAAGATACATGTATGTACAAATTTTCTAAGAGGAATGTAATCATTACATTTCTCAAACATATACTAAGGAAGATTTTTAAAATATAAAGTAATAAGAAAATAATCTGCACCATGAAAGTGAGATCATTCTAAAAAATGAGAAAATACTACAAAGTAAAATATAACCTCTTTTCTTGATGCATATATTCACACATAATATATTTTAGAAGAACTCATCACATATATATTCTATAAGTTACTTCATTTTCTTTAAGTATCATTTTTTTTTTGTGGCACCAGGGATTGAACTCATGACCTTGCGCTTGCTGAGCAAGTGCTTAGACTGCTGAGCTAGAGCCCCAGCCCCTTAAGTATCATTTTTATAAAGGAAGAGCTTGAGAGCATTAAGCTTATTCCGTGGTTTGGCAAGAGAGAAACTGTGATTTAAACCCAAGCAATTTAGTTTCAGGGTCCTTATTCTCTACCATTCCTTCGCACGAAACTATATAAAGAAACTGAATACACTACTGCCAGGGTAGCTGTATCATTAAGCTATATCCCTAGTCATTTTTATTTATTTATTTTATTCTGAGGCAGAGTCTTGCTAAATTGCCCAGGTAGACCTAGCGTTTGGAATTCTCTTGCTTCAGCCTCCGGAGTAGCTAGGATTAAAGATGTGTGCTATGGGGCCCGACTACATTATAATTTCAAATGATTTGATAATATTATGTTGAACAGATTCACAAAATATATTGAATTGGTTTCTTAATGTTAGAAACGTACTTATTTTTCTGAGTTTTACTATTATTAATTGCATTGCAATGATTATTCTTGAACGTACATCTTTATACATCTATCCATGTTTTTCAAGGCAAAATGGAATTACTAAATGAAGGGCTTTCTATTGATGCATTTTCTAAATTACTAAATGAAGGGCTTTCTATTGATGCATTTTCAAGCTATCCTCCATTTTCCTCTCTCGACAGTACATAAGAGTGGTCTATTCAGTACTCATTTGAAACTAGTGGATATTATTTTTAAACTACCCTTTATGAGGAATTGGCATTTCAATGTCTTAGTTAATAAACAGCTTTTCTTCTTAGAGAGAAGGGGCTTCTCCAAATTTCCTCAGGTCAGCACATAAACAACATCCCTTCGTATCTGCAGCCTCGGTGAAATGACCGGAAATGCAGATGCTGACGGATTCTGCCGCATGGAGGCTGAGGTCAATTTAGGGACCCAGTTTCCACAGGGAAGGGAGGGCATAGCCCGGATGATAAAGTAAGGCTGGAGCTGCATCTTGTCTCCTTTTAGACCCCTCTCCTCCGCACCTTGCTATAAACAACCCCTACACACCTGCACCTGGTGAGATGGTGACCGGAGGTAAGTGAGGCCCTGCACACCCTTGGAGCTAGCTTTGAATAAATCTTTTTCCTTTTCACCTCTCTCGGTTTGGTTAGTGGCAAGCAGAGGACCTTGATTGCAGACCTAAGGGGTTGTGTAGGGACAGATCCAGACCCTATTTAGAGAGAATGTAGCCCCTGCGTGGCTGTGAGCAGCAAGCAGTTTCCGAAAAAGCTTGGTTTGAAGCTGACAGGTTGTGATTTTGACCCGTGCCTCTGAGCCGCCCTGTCCCTCCTCCAGCAGGTTGCCATCCCCACCCAAATTCCCACATTATCCCACAAGACCACACCACTAGCGACAAGCTCAGTATCTAATCCATCGCATGTTGACCCTCAGTGGGGTGCAGACGGGACCCCCACCCCATGAAACAGGACTGCCACCCCCGATTCAGGGTGTCTCAGCTCTAGCACTCCCACCCCTTCCCAGAGTGGATTTGTAGGACTTCCTGTGGTACCTGCGAAGGAATTACTTTCACTTTGCACTGGCCCTTCCCTAAGTCTTCTTCCTCTTTCTACTTCCAAGAGAGACAAACCTGGCAAGGGTGAGTCTGCAGTCCCCTAGACCCCAGAACCACTGGACATAACATAATTGGGGGCTTGTCTGGGATCACAAGAAGACCCCCGAAGACAGCCTGACACAGTGTACCCAGCCTAAATGGGAGTGAACACAGGCGGACCCTCCATCCTCCCCTCGGCTTGCTTTCTGGAGACACCTCCCGTCACAATGTGGCAGGTGGAAGTCCTTTGACTGAGCCCCGTCTGGGTGTGGGGTTCCAGTTTCTGGGTGAGTCAAGTGCAGCCTCTGACTGGCAAGAGGAGACTTGGACTTTACCCTCCTGTGGCTTAAAGGTATAGGTTCTTAAGTGCCAGAACGCCTATGCTAAGAGGGTCTGGTGAGCATCAGTGACCAGGTGAAAGAGGAGGAAGGAAGGACTCCTGTCTTGTCCAAGCAACCCATCTGCCCTGTGCCCTTGGCTGAGATATCTCAGGGCCGTTTCAGACCTTTATCTGCCCCCTGACCTTGGATGCCATATTTATATCTTGTATCTTTGGTGAACATAGATCAATAGGTGTTTGAATGGACCCTTCCGTTCCCCAACAAGGGCTGCCTTTGTTGGCCACTCGGGAAATGAGCCTAGGTTTAGAGAAAGTCAGTCTCCTTCTCTATTGTGTCCTTTCTCCTCCTCTCCTGGGTGGGAGCTGGAGCCTCAGCTATTGTGCTTGCTTCTGGAATGTCTCTTCATGCACTGGAAAGAGGTAAATGTTAGGGCATTCTGGCACAATACAGAAGCACATAAAAGGACAAAAGAGGGGGAAGCACAGAGAGGAGTGTACAACTTGTATGGTTGAGCTAATGATGTGTTGGAATTCCTGATTGGAATTCTCTTCACTTGCTCAGGAAAGGAAAGAGAAAGTTGTAATCAGGGTTGAAGGGGTGGGCGGGGGTAGTGGTCAGGATAGACCACTGGCATAATGTCCAGTAATTTATACTAGGGCAGAAACCTCTCAGTAGATCTCTAGACCCTTAAGAAAAAGGCTCTTATCTTTCACTGTACTGAGGCTCCAATACAGTACCTTTTGGGAGACTAGATTCAGTAGAGCAAGGGGGATCTTTAGATTACAACACCATTCTGCATTTAGATCTCTTTTGCAAGAGGAAAGGAAAATGGAGCAAGGTGCCCTGTTTACACCCTCTGAGATCATCCTAAATGGGTATCAGAACATTCTTTGAACCCCTCACTCCTGGTGACCTTGTCACCTTTCTGCACCTTGGGGAAGTTGTGCCTCGGAGGGAATGAACGGGACCCCCCCTTTATTCAGAGAGCGCACCTCACAGGTGGGTCTCCTGGGAGGGCACTTCCTCCTGCAGGGGTGGTTCCTCAGCTCCTGCAGCCCTGTCTGAGAAACGCCTTCCTCTCTGAGCCAACTTCAGAGGGACCCCAGAACAGGCCCCCTTCACTCGTCTGGAATGAGGAGCAATAAGAGGAGACTTGGGAAGTTTTACTGATGGCCTTGGTGGATGTGATAAAGCCTTTACAGTGTGACCTCTTGGTTAAACTGACATGGATGATGTTATGCTCCTCTTAGGGGGACTTGGTCAAGGAGGAAAGGACAGGGCACTGGGTGTGTGTCAGGGCAGAAAATGCTGACGCTGAGGCTCATTGGAGTGCTCTGGGGGTCTAGGAACACCTAGGGTGTGTGCTCCCCTGGGTGTTGAGGCAGTACTTAGAACCAAACCCTGCTGGGACTGTGAAGACCCAGTGTGGAGAAAGGCCCGACTCTATGGGGAACCACCCAGATGACTCTCCTTGAAAGAAGAGAAATTATCTCCATATTAGATAAACTCAGCCCTATCACCATGTACTGATGTGTACAGAGCTGGCTAGGTTATTTCTTTGTCCCTTCAGTTGGCTTTAAGCAATGTGAATTGGCCTGGCTGAGGAGCTGATGCATGATCTTTGAAGCAAGGCAATGGGTCAGTCTTACCCTGTCCAGTGACTCCCAAAATACGTGGTTGAACTGGGCAGGATGGAGAGCTGAGCTCCATGCTCTCAGCTGGGACAGAGCCTTGCGAAAGAGGCTGTGACTTCCCAGGGCAAAAAGGATCATACATCAGAACTGAAGCACAGACCCAAAATTATTAGAAACTACCTCAGTTGTGTAATGCAGATTTCTCTCTCTGCATTTCTTGCCCTCTGCTTATCACAGAGGTGATCTCAGGCCTCCTACCTAGCCTGGTTCATGGTACTCATGGCAGTCACATATTTCCCACCACTCTTCCTGTCACTTATCCCGGAGCCACCCACCTCATGAAGAATTAATAAAACCTGGGTTGAGCCCTGGGTCGTGGCCTTTGTTCTAGTGAACCACCATCTTGGCTGGACTTAGGACCCCTTGGTTCCCCACAACTGTATATATGTCTCAGTGTCTTTACTCTGGCTTTGGGTTGCACTGGAAGTGGTAGATTGGAATCAACTCACTAGAATTCCAATAACTTCTCCATAGCATTATAGATATAAACCTTCCTGGGCCACAATGAGGAAAGAAGAGGGATCTCTACATGATTCCATCTTCTTTAGTACTTTGAGGAGAGCCTAAAGGGAGCTAGAACTGAACCTGTTCCAATGCCAAACTGGGTCAGATTTTCCAGGGAAGAGAAGAGCCTCCCTTGAGGTTGTCGGCCCTTACCAGATGCCCTGACCACATTTCTCTGCATGGACCTGGTAGCCTGAGAGAAAAGTGCTCTGAGAGAAAATGTTGACCCAGCTCCTGACAGCAGCTGCCAATTTTCACGTCTTTTAAGTCTTCCAAGTTTTATAATTGCTTTAAAGTAGACTAAACTTTTTCCAATAAGTTTATTCCCTAGGTGTTTTCTATTTTCGTTGATATATATTAACACCATATCCCTTGTATATTCTTCCTGATTATCAATTATATTGTTTGAATTTTAAAAATGGTCACTCAATCTCTTATTAGGTCTCCTAACATTTTTGATGAGTTAAATATGAATAAGGGAAGGGAATGGACTAAAGTTCTGCTTTGCATTAGCTCGTGGAGGCTCACGGACCCAGCTGCCTTGTTCCCTTTCATTCCTGCGGTGGTCCTAAGAGCAGCCCCTCTCAGAAGTCCCCTTTTTCCCCACAGACCTCAGCTTGAAACACAGAGCTCAGCAGTAAGGTCATCCAGAGAGAGTGGCTATTTTTGGACATGCACTTCCTATTCTGTCACATGATAAACACTTATTGATTAAGTGAATGAAAATGAATGAATAGTATTTAGTGCTTCCAAAACTTTTAAGGCAGGATGATGAAAACTGGCAAATTCACTTTTTTCCTGAATTAAAAATGAGTGGTTCTAGTATTTAACTACAAACTATAGTTCAGTCTTTTTCTTGAGGTAGATATTTTTATTCTACTTAGGAATCTCAAAAATTCTATTAAAATTTTTATGAAGAAAGGGCACTGAATTTTGTAAATGCTTAGCAGAATTCATTAAGATCATCATATGTTTGTATTTTGGATCTTTCAGTCTTATAAATGGTCTCATTACAGGCCTAATTATGCTTCCCGTACCTAGATAGATGTGACTATGATGTACCGTTATTTGAATATACTGTTAGAATTCTCTTGCCATTTTCATATATAATATTTTTCCCTAAATAATCTTAACTCATAATTTTTCCTTTAATCCAATGCATGCTTGTCAAGTTTTTGGACCAAGGTTATGCTAGCTTGTGCCTGTCAGCTGGGGCTGCCTATTGAACCACTTCCAATGATTTATTAATAACACAAAGGACTCAGTTCGGTAAGAATTACTCTTTTCTAAAAATTTTCTGTTTTTAACTGGAACCATTAAATATTTTTGTTTTACTTTTATTCTTTACTGTGCTGGTTGCTCAGCTTATTAAATTTAATTGCTTCTAATCAGTAAGTAAGGCTCTATATTTCTTCTAAGTACACAACCAGCTCTATCCTCTGATATTCTCGTAATTGTCAGCTTCTAAATGTGATGTAACTATAATTTCTTCTTTTAAATTGTTTATTGATACAATTTAGGTATATATAATGATTATATTCATCATGGGGAATTGTGCCTCTACACAGCATAACCTGATTCCTCTTTTTTCCCAAACCTCTCCCTTTCCTTCAACCCCTCTTCCCCACCTTATTTACAAAGCTCTGTTCTCATTCTATCCTTCTTTAATCATTTTTCCTTTCTTCCTTTCTCCTTCCCCTTTCTC
>RJWT010047947.1:0-11218 GCA_004365215.1 Cuniculus paca | reverse complement strand
AGAAGTGTAGCTCTGCCTCTGTTGTCTTAACTCTCCCTGCTTGGTCACATCATCCCCTGTATTTCTCCTCTGTGTTTCCATCAGGATCCCTATGCTTTCTCACTTGCCCTGACAGATCTGACTGAGAGGCAGATGGTTTGAATGTGACTGAGAGGACCAGATGGATTGCACAACTCTATCTCAAAAGCTGGGTATGGGAGAGAACCCAGGCAGATCTCTAGTTCTCTGACCTTGAAGATGCACCTGGTTCCTATCCTCTATTCCACATCACCCACAGGCATCCATTGTGTGGTGCTGGTCAGCTGCTCAGGTTCTTTTCTGATTGGCATTTTGTCTCCTCCTTCATTTATTTATTTATTTTTATCTCTAGGTTGGGGCTTTTTGTATTTGTGTCTTAAATATATTTCTCTGTATTAACCTATCTTATATTTTCATACTTGTCTTGTTTCTAGCTTATCTCTAATTCTTTCTTTGCCTTTAGCCTTTTTTTTTTTTTTGGTTTAGTGAGATTTCTTCACTTTCTCTACAATCACTTTTTCTCATTTCTTTCTTAGTGCTTCTTCTTTACATTGTATCTCTTGAGTTTGCCTTTTCTCTGGCAATTTTCTTGTTTCTTGGGAAAAGAGAAGTTGAGAAGTGACTTACCGATGATCCTCTCCTAGAAACTGTGATGCAGAGAATGGGTTTCACGTTTTATTACTGTTGTTTGTTTTCGTGAGGTTTTGTTTTGTTTGTTTTGTTTTGTTGGCAGTATTTCTGAAAGCCAGATTGAAAGGAAAGGAGACTTAAACATAGCAGGAAAAAGGATGAGTTAGAAGTAAACAACTTCTTGACAGTGAGAAGCAGGAAAACATTTGGATGGATTAGAAAGGGTGGTAAGATCCTTTTGTCCCTAGGCTTTTGCAGGAGCAGTTTGGTCTATGAAGATGAGGCTGGCCAAGGCTTCACAGTAATTCTTCCATGTGTGAAAGGAGGCCATTAGAAGATGAGAAGAAATGTCGATCAGAACGAGTTTACAGCCTTGTCTGTGCCAGTCACTAATTGTATCATTTCAACTAATTCTCTTGTTATAGGAGAAATAACTTGAGATTCAGCGAACCAATGTCATGCTAGAATAATTAACAACACTAAGATTGAATTTCAGGTGTTCTGACCCTGAAGTCCCTCCACACATTGAAGGGCCTCACTGCTATCTACAAATGATGCTATTAAGTTTCAGTGACACTTTGCATCTTCCTGCACTACACGTATTTCAGAGGATCCTCAGTTTCAGAAGGGATGGAGACATTGAAGTGGATCCAGAATTAAAACTGTAAATGAAGTCAACTGAAGGCAGAAAAAAGGAGGAAGGGGTAGGAAAACAATAGGAGAATTTAGACACTTCCAAGCTTTAACTCAATTTGACGAATCTAGAATGCAAGCAAACTATTTTCAAGGTAACACGAAGAGTAAAAAGTCCACTCTCATTTTTTGATGACAGTAAACCTAACAGAAGATTGAAGTCAAGGAAATGACAATGAGCTTAGAAAAGAAAGGAAATGGGTGGACACTGGAAAGACTTCTGAAGTGAGTTAGTGAGACACTGGGAAGGGTTGCTAAGTTACAAGGCTTGCCAGCAGAGGCCTACAAGGACTCACACTGAGGACTGTTTTTCTTCCTTAAAAGTCATTTGTGGCTGTCCTCCAAACATTTGTCAAATCACGGATCCAAATGCTTTGATCTCTACCACTTTACTACGAAATAGCTGACCAAAGTTTATGAACTGGTGTCTCTTAATGTTATTCCTAAATTCCTCAAAGTTCATAAAAATCACAATGTTCCCAAAGTATCTCTCGAGTTGTCAAATCTATAAAAATGACACACTTCAAAGGCCTTCTCTGTATTATGTAAAATCAGATGGGGAGAAGTTCAGATGTGGAAACAATTATTCTTTGCTGGCCATTTAAGGATGTGGTATGGCCTGGCCTTGCCCTTCTCAAGCAGAGTGGGTGAAGTAAGCTGCAGGCTCAGAGACACCTGGCAGACACGGATGTGGGCTTACAAGGTCTTTCTGTGGGCCGTGTGTGGTTTATTTCTCTTCTCCTTGCTCCTCATGAAAGGCGTCACTGTGGTTTCCTCTCTTTCTGACATTTCCAATGTAAGACACCTACCCAGACAGATGTCATTATTTGATTCTCTCTCTGCACGAATAGGCAGCCAAGTCTTTGAAACTACACTGTACCTCGTACCTTCCCCCCTTATCTCTGATTGTCCAAGGATGACCCCAGTCTCACTAATAAGGACCTCTGTGAGATCCTGATTGCCCTTGTATTTCATGAGACTTGCCTTCAAGACTCATTCTTGATTGATTTCTAGGGCACATCACCATATTTTTAAACAACGGCCTTTTTCTTTTATTAATCTGATTTCTAAATCCTGTTTGTTTTCCATATAATAAAAATGTGTGTTTGTAACCACTTCACAGTCAGCTATATGTTTTCTGGTCTGGAGTCAGGAAGGTCAATGCTTTGGCCTTTTTCTGCAGACTGCCTGTGATGCTGCCTGTGATTCAGTCTTTTTTGACCTGGGAAATTTTCAGTGAAGGAACAGGGAACACAAGACTTATAAATTCTAAATACTAATAGTAATTAGCATTGAATAGAAAAGGAAATCCTCATTCAATTCTCACATAAACCCCAATGAATTTAAACCTTTTATATATTAAATTATGAAATTTGGTTCTTCATTTCAAATTTGGGGGCAGGAATTTGTTCATCATCTTTAATAAAATGGAAGGAAACTTCTTTGCATCACTGAATCTGTCCTTTATACTATAATAATCACATATCTTCTAATAGTTCAACTTATTAAGAGAATATCTTTTATGGGTACATTCTGACCCTCAATGTCTCCCACAAAGTTTTAGTATTATTTCAAATTTATACCTAAACTGAGGAATTTTGGAGTTTAATTCTTGTTTTTACTTAGATTGGCCTTTTTTTCTTTTACAAAGATACCTTTTTGTATGAACAACTTCTTTGAATCAGTCATCAACAGATTTTTCTTACATCTGATGTTTTATTCTTTGCATACATTTTTCCTGTTATTATCTCATTACTCTTGAAATGAGTTCTTCTTCTGTTCCTTACTAAAGCGCTATTTAAAGCTCTAAGCACATCATACTATAGTTTGTCAAATATCTCTGTATTTAACTGTAATATATGCTGTACCAGGACACAGGATCTATAGCACTTTACCATGTTTAGGAAATATATTTTCAATTTGTAGATATCATCTTTTAAATCCTTCAGGCATTTTGAGCATTATTGACATTTGAAAACATGAATGTCCTAATTAATGTGTTTTTCTTTTATCTAGTGAGCTAGGGAAAGGAACAGTAAAGTAAAATTTATTACACACCTTCCCTGTTGAGATACTGTTCTGTATAATTTATACATTCACACATACACTACATGCATTTTTGGTTGAATGAAGAAACTTCTTAATCTTCACAGTAAACCTATCAGACAAATATGTTTCTTCCTAGTACGGATGAGAAAAGTACACTTATGGTAATTTATTTATAAAATTGATGTAATTGGCAGCATTAAATAGTAGAAAAGTTAAAATTTGGATAGTCATTTATTCTACCGCTCTTTCACAAAATGTATTTTGAAAGACTGCTATGTGCTAGGCAATGTGCCAGGAGATAAGGATATAAGATCTCTATATTAAGGAGTTCATAATCTAGACGTTACAGCATATGAAGAATGTTTTCTTTACTAATGCAAGCAGGAACAAGTATAATTTCACAGGATTGAAGCAGGTAGGAGTTATTGGAGGCTTCAATGTGAATGTAAGAGTTGAGGTTGGCCTTGATGAGGGAGAAATTTTTCAAATGGAGATAATGTTTGTACAGTGAATTTCAGGAAGTGGACAATCATATGCAGAGACTGGGAGGCATAGAAAATTACAAAGTTTTGGGGAAAGTTCAGTAGCAGCTGGAGCATGAAGTGTCTATAGAAGAGTAGAGGAAGATTAAGAATTCTAACCAGCATTTTATGGCAATTGATATGGAGGTCAGAGAAAACAGACTGGAAGTATCTTCTTACGTTCTGCCTTTGACAACTAAAGATTTGTTAATACCATTATTACAAAAAGGAGATGGGGGTGGGGGAGATGTGGATTCTCCTAAAGGCATTGGTAACTGCAGGCTGCCATCATTTGGGTTGGTACCATCCTCAATAAATGTAAACAGAACCTGCCAATGTGAAACTTTCATTACAATTGTCTCAAAACCTATGGAGCAGAAAATTATTCTCCTTTGCCCATCATTTTAAGGTTTAAAAACCCTAAGTTCCTCTGGCTACCATTTCTACTGACCTAAAGGAAATGGAACACTGCTCGTCGCCTTACAGGCGTCCCACTGAATGAATTTCCTTAAAGTGTTTTGACGCTCCTCTCCTTTTTAGTGTTTCTTTTTCTTCTGCCACCTATTCCCTTCACACTCTCATTCGAAAATGCTATATATCCATGTAAGATCTGTTTACTGTTATGGGCAAAAGCATTGTTTCTGTGGTGATTTGTAACCAATATCATTTTCTGAAATTAAATCATACGCATGCTACTAAATCACTCCACACTACCCCTACTCAGTCCTCTGTTCTAGGTCAGTTGCTCTCCTTTTCACTGTGATGGCAAAACTGGAGCATAAGCTTAGGGGAAGCAACCAAGAGGCTTATAGCTACTTTTGGCATTGTAGGCCTTCTGTCACTGAGTGGCCTAAGAAAAAAAATTTACCACAGTGTGACTCACCCACGCACAAGACCCACAGTTTCCCCCACACAACAGTTGAGAACCAATTCCCAAGCCAGTAATAATTTGCCTTTCAGGAATTCTCCTTTGAGACTTCTTAGGGCTGGGTATAGATAGTCTCAGGGTAATAAGATTGGATGCTCAACCCTCTTTCAATCACTTGCCATCGGCGGCGGCACTTTTGAGCAAACAATTCAGCAAGACAAAGGGTACTTTAATTTGCAGTCTAAAGCAGAGAAGTCTATGGGAATTTAATGACTTCAAATCTCCAATTCAGAAGTTATTAAACATTTGTGGGTTCCAGCTGCCTTTAGAAGTTGAGAAATAATGGAGTCTCCAGGAAAAACCCTCTAACAAGTATTCTCACAATATTTCAGAGATCCATGAACACTCTGAAACAGGGGTATAGGGGTCCCCATGTGAATTCTACCACATAATTTTTTCACACAGAAAATTGATGATTCTGTATCATAAAATGATATATTTAATTCTAAAAGATTTAAGTATACATGAGAGAAACTAGATTTCGAGTGGTTTGAAATTTGAAATCATAAGAGGCACGTTTATTTAAAGTAGTTCCATAAGATACACAAACCTTCCAGAGATCGAAGCTTTCTAAGAGAATCTGTCTACATGATTTAAACAAGATTAGCAAGTACATATACAATTTGAGTGAATTAACTCTATTCCTGAAACGAACAGCTTCTACAGAAATAATAAGCACCGAAAAGCTGTGTTGTATTTTATTTCTTGCGGTCACAGCATGCTAGAACTGCAGAAATACTGTGTCCTGCTTCCCTTCAGTAAGTGTGATAAGAATCAGAGGCTGACATTTTAACAAGATATTTTACCTGGTATGGTCTACAGCAGCCCTCTTTGCTCACTATGCTTCTGTGGTCATGGAATGTAGACCGCTTTCCCTTAGCTCACCAGCCCTGCAGCTTCAGAATTCAAAATATGTGTATTAGGAAAATTCTTTCAGCCCAGGAACTGCCGCATGTTATAATGACAGCGTTTCTTTTCATTATAACCAAAATTCTATCATATTTCTTTGTCTATAATACTATTTGCATATCTATGATAATATTGCTACTAATAATTGCTTAGAATTTTGAGGTCAGTAATTATTACTCTTCCGATCTGATTCTGAATCAATTGAAAAATGAAACATAGAGTCAACATAAGCCAAACTATCAGCTGTACCAAAACACGAAACAGATGCAGGCTTCCTAATACAAAAGACCAGTTAAACAGACATATTCCCTGTAACTGGCAGTACTGGACAACAGCAGAGCCTCCCCAAACAAGGCAGAGTGTGCCCCAGAGAAGGCCACTTGTTCCTAAGAGGAAGGTGACAGGAAAGGGATGGAACCCTTGAACATCACCACTCAGGTAGGATATGTCATCTCCACTGTAATGGAGTGAAGGAAGAAGATAAAGACCAGAGTGTTATCTTATACCAACTGCTTTCACGTGGAGGACACATCAGAAGTACTGCAGAAGTTATTTCCCACCCACTCCAACCTTAATGTAACCAGCAGTTTATTCTCTTGCCCCAGTAGGTCTGGGATCAATGAAGGGTGTAACAATAAATAACAGATGATCCAGCTTCCAGCCTCCAGTGGCCATTCTCCCAATGCAAATGTGAGAAACGCATTTACATGGTCAGACCCAGAGTGGACTTCAGAGGCAGGAAGAACCACAAAGGTCAAGCTTTAATGCAGTTTCAGTCCTGCAAGCCTAGGGGTTCTGATGGACAGGCACACATAAAGTGGTCACGTCAAGCTATTTAAAGCCTAGCACACAGGTGTACCCTTCAGCTCCTTATCGGCTGAGCACTAGGGGTAGTGCAGTCTTTCCCCAGATGTCATCTAATGTTTCATAACTTCTTCGTAAGGTAGCTCTCCGGTCTCCCCCCAATTCCCCCCCCTCCTAATTTTTCCTCCTCCCAATTTGAGTTTGGATTTCTTCATAACACTGTCTGTTCTTTACTCTGTGACTTTCTGAGAAACAGATGTTCCTGGGTAGTGATTTCATGGGACCTTGCAATTACATTGCTATGTTTCTACTTAGCTTTTAGAAGAATCTGCTTTTCTTTTCCCTTTTGCTGTTGATGCCTGCATTCTCCAAAGGCTCTCTTACTATTTTTATCTTTCCCTCAAGATCCCATCTGCTCAGAGACTCTCCAAATGCATGAACTTTGTCAGGCAGCTAGAAAACTGCCGGTAATTTTCCACTCAGATTTTAACTCTTTCATAGTGAAAATGGACCACTTTTGGTTTCTTTTTCTCTTACACAAATCACTGTTCTGTTGAGAGGTTCTTGAAACTTCTCGGGAGTCTCTGTTTGGCTTGCAAACAACTCTAACATGGGTCAGAATAGTAGATTAAATAAATCAACTATGACAACACTAAACTCATGCTGAAAATTTTTTCTTTGTTCTTGTCACCATGGCAAACTATGTTCAGCTACAGTGCCAAACTAACTTCTCAGTGGTTCTTCAATGAAATTAAATCACGTCATTAAAGGACATTTATAAAATGGAGCCTCAAAATTGGTGACATATATGAGTTATTTTGTAAATTATTGTTAATTTAAATGAGATTATAGAACCTCAACTCTTTAAATAGGAAACCCAAGGAACCATTGATGGTTTTTAATTTTATCTCTATGCAGTTGACTGAATTAAATATCATAACTGTCTTCTAGTTTAACCAAAAAGATCACAAATTATATATAAATATAAACATATTTAAATATAAATGTAAATATGTAAATATAAATATTTAAACATAAATATATATTATATAGTTATATGTAGCTATATATTTGGTTAAGTAGTATATATTATATATATATATATATATAAAACTTCAGAAAACAGATTTCAATTTAAATTTAAATATTATCATGGCTATTAAGAAGCTCAACAAAAATTACATGTTAAATGTTCAAGGTTTCTTTTAGAAGAAATAGCATTTTTGTCAAGCTCATTTTTAATATTTACAAGGACATATTTTATATTACAGAATAATACAAGGTGTGATTGAAATATATAGTAAATGTTTAAATTTCTAAAAATTATTACAGTAAGAGATATATTGCCATAATCCCCCTCAAAATATGCTCCCTCGCTTCAAAATCACTTAACCTATTCACTTCTTGCCACTTTTTAAAGTTCTAGAAGTGTTCTTCTATGGGTGTTTTATGAGGTGTGATCAAAAATTTGGTGTCACACTGAGTGCCATCCAACGGAAAGACAGGCTCATAAAAATATTTTGATGTGTCTTCATTCACTTTCTTCACTGAATCTGGCACCATGGGACTCTGAATGACCACAAAAGGTAGTTTTGAATAAATTCAGGACATAGAGGTAGCTGCAACAGCACAATGACATTCCTGAAACAAAACTTCCAGAACTTCTTCAGGAAGTGGCAAGAATGATGAGATAAGAGTGTTTGAAGCAAAGGAGAGTGTTTGGAGGGGGATTAATAGAATGTGTCACTTACTGTAACACCATTTTTTAAATTTGAACATTCACTGTATTTTTAATCATACCTCATATGTGCTTATCTGAAGTGAAAGAAAAATAAATGTTTTCTTATTTTCCTGATTTTTTTTCAACTTACAGAAAGACGTGTAATTTTTAAGTCAATCATGAAGAGAAAATCTCAAAGGACTGAGATTAAATATAAAATATAAAAAAAAAGGGAAAGAATAAGATTGTGTCTTAGCAAATGGTAATACCTATATGGGACATGTAAGTTTTCATACCAGTGCTACAAAGTGCTATATGTGTGTAACTCTGTAATGTAATTTAAGCAGGCATTCATCTGTAATAAGAGTATAGATGTCAAAGAACTATCATGATCACCAGACACCATTCTCTTCCAGAGTGGCCCCTCAGGTCAGACCATACTCCCTGGGTCCACTCCTCTTCAGACACCATGAGTTCTTCTCGGTTATTTGCCACAGTGATTCAGTGACAAATATCATTGCCAGCAGAGCAACAGAATGAGGTAAGATGTAATTTGCACTGCACTGCACCCTTTATTTAGACAAATGCTCCAGTGGCTGACCTTTAATGGTAGCTCACAGACATAGAATATCATTTCTGGCAATGAGCCACAAGTAACAAGCTATCCTCTGGTAGTTCCTAGGGATTGACCAGGTCAAAATTCAATTAAGTCTTGGGTAAACCCTAGACTTCTCTAGCATATCTCACCCAAACCCTGACTTCGGGATCAACCTGCCCACTAAATACAGGCTTCCAAGCCACATTAATAAATCTTAACAATCTCTCTTATCTTTCCATTCCATTTCTAGGTCCTCAAGAGAAGTCCTGAATATAAGAATATACTGAAATGAAGGTTACAGGAATGTAACACCACCCGGACACTGCCTTCACCTACCAAGATTCATATATAGAGGGAATCTAGACCTTCAAGGTATGATATCATGGAAGTTTCTAAAATTCAGACAGCAAATATTAGAATTTAAAACATGGATAAGAGAGAGGAGTTTGATAAGATTTAGGTAAATGTCAAGCAACCAACACCAAAATGAAAAAGGGGAGAAGAAATAGTGAAAATTGGAAGTAGACAGAAAAAGAAGAAAACAAGCAACAGAGAGGAAAACATGAAAGCTAATAAGAAGGGGAGTAGAAGAAGGGGAAAATGAAAAAGAATGGTAGAAAGAGCTGGAAGCTAAACAGGAATATACTAGGCAGACTTGGTAAGTATCTCAAGGTGGAAGGAAGCTGATACATAAGAAAAGTACAATAAAGACCAAACATGAACATAGTTACTCCCTAAAAGTTATAGTGGTAAGCTATGAGCATGATAATTATAAATGTTCCTTCTCTTAAGATTAAAAGACAAATAGATTTACTCCTAGAGGCAAAGGAGTGAGTCAAAGTTCTCTGAAGATCTAGTCCACACAGGCTGAATTTGATCCTGTTTGTAGATGGCTGGATTTTTTCCCAGTGTGCATATCCCTCAATTCCAAACCCAGAGGGAAGACTATCTCCTGCTAAGAAAGCACTACAATCATACCCTATCTCTAGCCCTCACATCGTGGGTGGTTAGTGCAGCAGCAACAACTGCTGAGAGGGTGAGTCTGGGAAAAGGTGGATGCCTGGGAAGAGTTAGATATGACTGTCTCCAGAAATGTGCAAACTACTCTCAGTGAGGCACAATCCTGAGAATTAAAGTGTTATTTATCCTGAAACTTCAACATTCATCTAAAAGTAGGTACACAAACACTGAGCACATTTTTCTTCTAGAGAAACAAATTTTCAAATATTTCTCAAGTATACCTTTAGTATGATCTTCTATAAGCAAACACCTTCTATAAAAGCTAATAACCCTTAAACACTCTATTCCTGAATTTCTCTTTTTTTTTTTTTTGAGGCTGGCCATGAACTCACTTTGTAGCCTAGGCTGGCCTCAAACTCACAGAGATCCTCCTGCTTCAGCTTCTCCAGTGTTGGGATTACAGGCATGTGCCACCACACCTAATCCATTCCTGAATTTCTTAAACCTCTCCATATTTAATAAGGTCTTCATTTACAGCTATATTCTTTTCATCTTTGAATGCATTCTGGTTGCTGGCTAGCCCATCAACATTGAGAGCACTGGAACAGATGCAATACTTCACTGAAGGCCTGATCAAGCCAGAGGAAAATATAGCCATCACTTCCTTAATTTTTAATATTGTGATTCTATGTGCACAGCCTGTGGTGTCCATAGCATTTTTGCTCCTACATTACACTAACAGTTTATTAGATTGTGCTGAGTTTCAAAACATTTATCACTACACATCTACCATGCTTTAGACTTGGGTTTCTATGCCCAACTGAGTAACTCAAATTACCTTCTCTCTCTCTCTCATGCATTTCCTGTCCTTCCTTCTCAAGTGGGCCCCAGATGACAGACCAACAGAACAGCAGCACTGTGACAGAGTTCATCCTTGTGGGCTTTGAGCAGAGCTCCCCTTCCATGCGAGCACTGCTCTTCACCCTCTTCCTAGCACTCTACAGCCTTGCCATGGCCTTGAATGGCCTCATCATCTTCATCACTTGGACAGACCCCAGGCTTAACAGCCCCATGTACTTCTTCCTTGGTCACCTTTCTTTCTTGGACGTCTGCTTCATCACCACCACCACCCCACAGATGTTGGTCCACCTGGTAGTCAAGAATCACACTGTCTCCTTTGTCTCTTGTATGATACAGATGTACTTGGTCTTCTTTGTGGGTGTGGCTGAGTGCATCCTCTTGGCTTTCATGGCCTATGACCGTTATGTTGCTATCTGTTACCCACTAAGCTACATGCAGATCATGAACCGGAAGGTCTGCGTAAGGCTGATGGGCTCTGCCTGGATCTTTGGGTTGATCAATGGTATGTTTCTTGAGTATGTGTCATT
>RJWT010047946.1:0-11234 GCA_004365215.1 Cuniculus paca | reverse complement strand
GAAAATTCATAGTCTCAAAGTCAAAGGAAGGGTTGGGGATTTATCAGTGGTGTAAGCACCTGCCTGGCAAACATGAGGTCATGAGGTCATGAGTTCAATCCCCAGTGTCACAAAAACAAAAAAAGAAAATCAAAGGAGACAGAGCAATGCCCTATGTGACAAGGAGCCAGAAAAAAAAATAGGGCTAGCCTTCCCATCAACTGCAGAATGGATAAGAAAGGCATGGTATTCTATGAGGTAGAAACCTACTCAGTTATAAAGGAAGATAACCTCAAGACTCTTGCAGGTAGATAGAGGCAACTGGTAATAGTGCTCATGGATGTAATGGTTCAGAGTCACAAGAGTGAATTTTGTGTTGTCTCCATAGCATAACAAACTGAAGGTGTTAGTGGGATCCAAAATGCACAATACATATTGAGAAAGTCAAAGGGGAGGAATTGTCAAAAAAGGGAAGGAAATGACCACTCTTAATCTATTATCATGATTTGAAATTCAGATTATATTCATTGTTCTGATTAGTTTCATTTTATTCTGATTTGTTTGATTTTGTTGTACTTGATGGCATGGACAGCTATTTTAAAGATAACAAAATATATAATTGCAGCCATCGAGGATGTCCAATTATCTTCTTTAGAAACCCTTTATGGCTTTCATTGTTTGTTTTGATTGATTTTACTCTATTCTGTGTTGTTTGATTGTAATATGTCTGAAGGTGTAGGCAACTATTCTGAAGATAACAAAGATTATGGTTGCCAACGCTGTTTTGCTAGTATCTTGAAATTCTGTATTGCTTACATTGTTTTGATTTGTTTGTTTTGTTATGTTTTATTTTGTTTCTACTGTTTTAGTTTGTTGTATTTTGTTTGATTTTGCTTATCCTTGATGGTATGGGCAGGTATATTGCAGATAACAAGAGGCATTATGGTAGCGTTATCAATTGCTGTTTACCCTGTTTAGAAGTCATGTACCATGTTCATTGCTTTGTTTTGATTGAATTTAGTCTGTTTTATTTTGTTGTATTCTTTTCAAAATAAAAAAAGAAAGAAAGAAAGAAAGTAAATTAAGAGACAACAGTTTTCTTATAGATATGACATTCATTACTGTTAGTCTCATAGTGTATTAAATATATTTATGCCTTCTTGGTACACAGGTCTTCTAAGATGTAAAAGTAGATTTTGAAGAAAACAAGAGACATTATGGTAGCCACCGCTGATTTCATATTGTCTGTTTTGAAAGCCTGTAATGCTTTCATTCTTTTGTTTTTATTGGTTTTATGCCATTTTGTTTTGTTTGAATTTATTGTTTGTGAAGGTATGAACAACTACTTCAAAGAAAACAAGGGACACTGTGGTAGCCATTGTTGATTTCCTATTGTCTTGTTTTGAAGTCCTGTATTGCTTGCATTGTGTTCTGATCTGCTTTGTTCTGCTTTACTGTTTTGTTTTGTTTTGTTTTGTTTTGTTTTATTCTCTGTATAATAAAAAAATGTAAAAGTAGGATTGTTTATGATGATAATCATTTTCTAGACTCATATATCCCTTGCTTGTGTTCCAGCTACTTGTAATAAAATGTACATGTCCAGCCAACATGAGATCAGCAGTCAAATGATAACTTAGAAAAATAAAAAGTTATGTGATTTGTGTGCTGTATGTGTCACTACACTTACAGATGCTTAGGCACTAGACAATCCAAAGAATGACACACACTAAAATTAGAGGTTAGACATTATAAACTTCTAAATTACATTTATGAGCCAGTGCATTCTTCTTAGATGACCTATTAAAGGATAACAAATTAGATGAGAATCTTTTTGTGTCATTTAATATTTTGTGATCAGATGGAGATGTTGACTCAAAAGGCTATTTTATGCTAAGATGGACATTTAAGTGTGTCCCAAAAATAATGTCATCATGTTTGTCATGCTAAAATACTATGTGTGGTTCTTCATCTTAAGTTTTCTTTGTAAAATATATAACTGTTAACATTCTTCAGGGACACAACTACTAAAACAACACTGATAGACAAGAAATAATGGTCCTGTGGCTATAATTTACATTTCAAAGTGCTGAATATCCAGATGAAATTATAATGGTTGAGCCTTATAGTAACAAAAGAAGAATAGTACAGGCAGAAAAGTAGAACAAGACTAATGAAACAAACAAAGATGTGTGAAGAAACACACAAGAATACAGCTCTCTGATTCTTCACAAAAAATGAAAAAAAATTTATTTTGAAAAAATGCAGCCTCTTTAACAAATGGTGGTAGAAAACTGGATATCCTGTTGCCAAAAACTGAAACTTGATATTAATCCGTCACCCTGTAAAAAAGTCAATTCACTGTGGATCATTAAGTGGTAAGAACTGAAATTTTAAAATCATTAAGAAAAAATATGAGGAACACTTGAAGCCATAAGCATAGGAAAATTTTTCTGTTAGGACTTCAACAGTGCAAAAAATCATAGCCAAAATCCAGAAATGTAAGTATAATGAAATTTTACACAGCAAAGCAAACAACTAATAGACAGAAAAATAGCCTACTATGGAATTAGAGAAAATCTTTTCTAACTAGTTTTCTGACAGACGATGAACTCTTGGAATGTACAGAACTCAAAACACACCAAAGTAACAAATAACTCAATCCATAAATTGAAGTGAATTAAACAAACTCTTATTCAAAGAACTAGAACTGAACAGTAAGTATGTGAAAAATATTTAACACCAGTTTTCTTTGTAAACATGTAACTGTTTGTCTGTTAACATTCTGTAGGGATGCAACTAGTAAAACAACCCTGGTAGACAAGAAATAACAGTTCTTTGACTATAATTTACATTTTAAAGTGCTTGACATTCAAATGAAATTATAATAGTTGAACCCATTTTCCCCACTGCAATACAAATGTCACTGGTCTTCTCATCTGGGTGTTCAACAACTAAAATTTAGAGAGTGGTACTAGAAGATAATTGGACTAAGAGGATAGTCAATCATTTGACCCTGACCTTACAAAGTTATGAAAGACCCAACACATTAGGGAACCTTTTCAATGAAAGTGTACAACTTAGGTGAGTCTCCCAACCTCCTGAGCAGGGAGATTATTGGACCCCAGAGAACAAGAACCAAGAAGTGTATAGTGTGCCAAAGGAGAGTCACCAAGAGGGAAATTTCTCCTGTGTTTTCACAAACAACAACATGGTCAAGCAAGGCTATGACCCATCCTGATGGCTGATACTGCAGAGAAGCTGAAAGGCTCTTCACATGGTTCCAAACTAATGCTTGAGGAGATTTAACTGACCCTTGATAGACAGCAAGAGATTAGTTTTAATTAACACATGCCTCACTTTAACTTGGCTTTAAACTCCCAGCAGAAAAGTATAACCAAAATATGTATAAAACAATGCCATAGTAATGAACTATATATAAAAAAGGGCTCCAATAGCTGACCTCTTCTGGCAGTTTCCAGCTACACTGGTAGTTGGCCACTGTTATGGGTCATTTGGAAAAAACTACAATAGAATGTATAAAAACTCAACAAAACTCTTTAAATTCTTTAGTTAATATTGTCCTTTAAAGCCACCAAAATTTTCATCTTCTTAGAACTAGATCTGGAGAGAGACTTATGAAAAAATATCAGACTCCATCAGTAGAGGGGTCTAATAGCCAGTGATTTACAATCACTATTGCAGTCTCTGAAGAACACATTCTACACTTGACTCCTTCCCCAACCTACCTTTCCATGTTACTGTTCATGCTTTGATTATACATTCCCTAATTTCTCATAAAATTTGTTTATTCTTGCCTAGAGGCTGCAAAACTGAAAGTGGTCATACAGATGGAACCAATGACAAATGTTCTAGTCTCCCTTTTGTGGGATTGACCAGATCAACCTTATAAAGAGAGTTCATGACAAACAGACTACAACATGACTTCTATTGCAGGCCCATTAGATTAGCTCTCTAGTGAAGGCTCTTGACTATGGTCTCCCTTACATCAACCGCTTCTTAGCTCAAAACAGTTAGGTGGAAGCTATGCCTTTCCCCCTCTAACTACAGTTAGGGATACTTCTTCAGAGAAGGAATTATTATAGATGACTAAATTAGTAATAAATAATACAGGTAGTTATACAGGGCTGGACCCTCATCACAGAAGACAGTCGTGCCCAGAGGCACCTTCTCTTTAACCCAGGCTTCAAGAAAAAAGAAGAATGACTACATGCACATACTCCCCCTAGGGATGAATAGCAGTGACTGACATTCTAAATAGGCACCAATCACTTTGGTTGGGGAACCAAAACTTCCCTAGCCCATTGCTTCCTGGAAATTTCTTGTTCAGTCTATGCACACTTGCTATGTAACATGCTTTCCCATTTGATCCCCCATTTAATGTATATTACCTAAGTGACTATACTTGTAATCTTATTGACTCACCATAGTTTTGCCCCACACCACACCCATGAAGTGATTTCTCATTGGATCAATAAATATTACCTAAGTGACTACACTTGTAATCTTATTAGTTGATTGTAGTTCTGTCCCACCTTTAACCCACCTCATCTTATAACTTTGCCTGATAAAGCACCCTTGAGAAGTGGAATCAGGGGCAACCCACTTTTCAGACTGTTTTTGACTTTCTTAGACAGAAGCTATCTTTTTGTCAACGAATTCTTCCTACTCTTAAAAAATTAGAAGATCCTAAAAATTCCATGAAGAGACTTTTAGAGGTAATAAATTCAGCAAAGTAGCAGGATATATAGTGAATATTGAAAAATCCACAGCTAAGGCCAGGGATATTGCTCAGTCATGAGTACAATTCCCAGGTCAAAAAAAAATCAACAACTATTCTTTATGCCAGTAATAAACTAGCTGAGAAATATACAAGGAAAAGAGTTTCATTCTCAGGAACTTCAAAAAAATAAAATACATAGCTATCGATATAGCCAGGGAGATGAAATGACCACTTTAATGCAAATTTCAAAGCACTAAAAAATTAAAGAAAATCCTAGAAAACAGACATGGATTGACATGGATTTAACTATGGACTGACATAGTTAAAATTGTTAAGATGCCGAACTACCAAAGGTGATCTCCACAATCATTGTAACCCCTATCAAAATTCTGATGACTTTCTTCACAGAACTAGAAAAAAAATGTAAAACTCACATGGAAACAGAAAAGACTCAGAAAAGCCAAGTCAATCCTAAGCAAAAACGGCAAAGTTGAAGACTTTATAATGCCAGTTTTACCTTACACACAAAGCTATAGCAACAAAAACAGAATAATATAGGTTCAAAAATAGAATGAGACTAAAGAAACAGAAACAAGGATGCAGGAAGAAATACACAAAATGACAGATATCTGATTCTGGACAAAGATGCCAAAAGAATATTTTTGACAAAATACAGCCTCTTTAACAAATGGTGGGAGAAAACTGAATATGTCATTACAGAAAACTGAAACTAGACATTTATCTGTCACCCTGTAAAAAAATCAATTCAATGTGAATCAATAAGTGGTAAGAACTGAAATTTTAAAATCATTAAGAACAAAATATGAGGAACACTTGAAGCCACAAGCATAGGAGAATTTTTTGGATAGGACTTTCAGTAGCACAGAAAATCATAGTCAAAACCCAGAAATGTAAGTACAATGAAATTTTACATAGCAAAGCAAACAATTAATAGAGGGAAAAGAAAGCCTACTACAGAATTAAAGAAAATCTTTGCTAACTAGTTTTCTGACAAAGGATTAACTCTTAGAGTATACAGAACTCAAAAAACAATGAAGTAAAAAATAACTCAGTCAATAAATGGAAATGAATTAAATAAACTCTTATTCAAAGAACTAGAACTGAATAGTAAGTGTGTGAAAAATATTTAACACCGCTGAGCCATTATGAAAATGCTAATCAAAACTACATTAACACTTTATTTAACCCCAGTCAGAATGGTATCATCAAGAAAACAAACAAACGAAGCAATAAATACTGCTGAGAATGCTGAGAAAATAGAATTCTTCTATACTACTGGTAGAAGTGTAAATTAGTAGAGCTGCTTGGAAATCAGTATGGATTTTCCTGGAAAAAAAATAGAGCTACCATTTGATGCTTTTATAGCACCCTTGGGAATAAACCCAAAGTAATTAAAGTCAGCATGCTATAAGATAAATGCTGGTGAGGATACATGGAAACAGAAATGTTCCACATTGCTGAAAGAAATGTTAATTAATAAAGACACTAAAAAAAAATCACTATACGATTTCCTCAAAGAGCCTAAATCTACAACCAATATTATATCAAGATATACCGTTATACACAGTGCATCTCCACGAAGTGGCAGTTCAGTTTTTAGCCTCAGTCATTAGTGTATTTTTCCTTAAAATATAACTAATAGTTGTTCATGGAAACCCTCAAAATTCCGTGGAAATCACCAATACTCTCCACAGTTTTCCTTGTTTTGGTGGGAGATTTGCAGGTAGCCAATCCAAGAGCATGTTCAGTTCTTGATGCTGATTGACTGTTGCCCTGTAACCCATCTCCAACAGATACGCAAGCATCCCTGCATTACATAACAGGTTGCTGCGCCTAGCTACCACAAATGTTCTCAGGTTTCTTCTTCATAGTGGCCCAAGATCTCCAAGTTGCCGCCAAAATGTTCATCACCTTAAGGCTTTGCTGATACAGTATTCTATTACAATGCATTATGTAACTGTGAGAGCTATAGCATGTTTAGGGTTTAAATCATAAAAATGGGCTTTCATAGGCATCTTTATGACCTTATCTGAAATTTACAGTTTTTCATAATTCTTGGGTGCTCTGGGAATGTAACTCCCATGAATTTCAGGAGTCCAAATTACCCCAAGGAATTAAGTTAGTATATTATTGACATATGTCTATATACAAATTCACTGGAGTTAAGACATCCAAGTGAACTTAGTACTCATAAAACTGATGAAAGGTTAAGAAAAATGTGGTATGTGCACAAAATGAAGTCTACCGTGCCATAAGGAAGGGTAAACTTGCATCATTTATATGTAATTGGATGCACGTTGAGACCATAATGTCAAGTGAAATAAATCATGAACAAAGTTTACGTATCACTTGGTTTATTTTGCATAAGAAGCCAAAACTATAAATAAATTAAAAAGTGAATTAAAGATAAATAATAAACAGAGAGATAGATAGATCTTTTGCCAAAGGAGAGATGGAGGGAGGGAAGAGGATAAAAAAGGAAAAAGGTGAAAAGGGATGAAGAGAGAATTTCCAGGCATTATGTACTTGTGTCAATTCCCTATGATAGATGAAGACATTATGCACTGTAGACAGGTACTGGCACAAATAAAAATTTAAATAGGAGAGTACGGCAGAGAAGCAGGGAATCCAGGTAGAGATATAGTTCTCTCTGCCAGTGTCTCATGTAGGAGATCTCCATATCTTTTGCTCTTTGCAGCCTTCAGGGGTCATGAAGGTGTAAAAGCCTCTTCCATAACTTTAATGGTCTCTTTGGAGATAATTACAGGAAAGAAAGTGCAACTGTCTTTATTAATGAGCAACTATGAAAAAAGTTCTTCCAGTGTCCTTGGCTCCCCAAGCTTCCACTGTCATTTTCAATACAGGTGAAATGGTAATTACGGTCCACCGAGGAGGGGAGATCACAGACGCATAAACCTTTATCCCAGGGTCTAGCTGATTCCCTCACCTGCACTGGTGGCTGTCAGGAGCATCACAACGAACCCAACCTCTTGAAGAGTGAAGTAGTCAGGTGAGTACTTTGTATTTCAGCCTGATTGGTAGAGTCAGTAAGGAAAGAAAGCACAAGTGTTTACATCAAGATCAGAAATTGTGGGGGTGGAAACAGGTTAAGAGCAAAGGAAGACAAGGAGAGAAATAAGTCTTTCATTGTGTGCTCAGCTAGAGAGAGAGATGAGGATCTTGGAGCCCCTACCACTTTCTGATGCCTTCTAGTGTAATTGAAGCTTTACTGTGGATGACCATTTGGAATTATCCCAATGAGAAGCAATAAGGCTTTAAGTGCTTAAGAACTGTTGTACTGAAACATAGCCATACTTCATATAACTTACAGTGAGTGAAAGGATAAATTCATAGCCTGCCTTCCTTCCTTCCTTCCTTCCTTCCTTCATTCCTTCCTTCCTTCCTTCTTTCCTTTTTATTTCTTTACTTTCTTTATCTGTTTTAGAATTCTGAGACAAGGTCTCACTACATAGTTCAGGATGTCTTTGAATTTACTATGTATCCCAGGCTGGCCTCAAACTCACAGCAACTCTCCTGCCTCAGATTCCTGAGTGCTGGGATTACAGGCATGTATCAGCATGCCTAGCTTGACAACGTTAGTTTTAGTATATGTATCATCCCTTCATGCTATGACAAAGAGTTATCAGGACTGCCTATATCTATGCAGAAAACAGGTATACAAAATTAGTGCTGGAAAAAAAATGTGTTTTAAATAATCTAGCTCTGTATATGTGATGCATGTAGGAGGAAAAAGTAGTTGTAAACTTCTGAAGACACCTTGTTCCTGTGATTTTTGGGATACTGCTCTTTTCTTTGAAGTTAGGGATGCATCATTTAATTATTTATTTTTATTATTTTAAAGAGAATAGAACAAAACAAAAAACAGAACAAAATAAAGCAAATGAAAACAGAATAGAGTCAAACACAATACAGCATTTCAAAACAGAACACAGAAAGCCACACAGGTCTTCAAAACATAACAGCAGGAGATTAACCATGGTTACCCCAGTGTCTCTTGCTTTCCTCAGAATGGTTGTTCATACATTTACAGACAATAAACTCAAACAAAATAAAGCAATACAAAGCCAGATAAAACAAAAGAGCACTACAGGCCATCAAGTTGGCCAACAAGAAACCAGCGATGGCTACCGTAGTGTCCCATTTTTCAAAAGAGCTGGGGAAGCATTATTTAAACAAAAACAATTTTAATATTTTGTGTTGTAGACAACCACTGTCAGAATCAAAGATATCTTGTATTTTTTTCCTTTAAAAAGTCCTTTATATATCCTTTAAAAATATCTTTCATTGAAATAAGAGTACTTCTCATGACATCTGTTCTCTCAACATTTAAAAAAATGTACAATAGAGGGTTTTTGATTATAATGTCATAGGAAGATCTGTAGAATGAATTCATCTTATTTATCTGGGACTTTATTCATTTTCATGTTTTGGTACCAGGGATCGAACTCATGACCTCACACTTGCCAAGCAGGCATTTACACCACTGAGGTAAATCCCCAGCCACTATCTGGGACTTTATATTGGTTGATTTATTAATTCCTCTTTGTACCCTCCACCGAAGAATGGTAACTACCATTCCACTCTTTGTTTCTAGGCCCATGTGTAATCTAGATTACACATATATATGAGATGATGCAGTATTTGCCTTTGATTGCATATTTCACTCAAAATTATATCCTTAAACTTTACCCACTGGATAATTTCCTTTTTAGGCTGAATTATATTCCATTCTGTGTACATAACACATTTTCTTTATCCATCATCTTCAGGGGACAGTAATGTTGCTCCTCATACTGGCTGTTGTTTATAGTTGCTAAAATGAACATGAAAGTTCTAATATCACTTTGCAAACCAGATTTCATTCTTTTGCATAAATACCCAAAAATGAGATTGCTGGACCAGTTGGCACGACTCCCTTCTTTGTGGAACATCCATAATTTTTTCCCAAAGTGTCCATTCCCAAAGACAGTGTATGGGATCCCAATTTCTTCACATCTTTGCAAATGTTGTCATTTTTGGTCATTGCACATATCCATTAAGAGCCCTATAGTTTTGCTTTGCATTTCCTGGATAGTCTTTAGTGATGAGGAACTTGGTTTTCTATACTTGTTGGCCACGTGCATGTTCTTCTTAGAGAACCCTCTATAGAAACCTTTAACCCACTCTTAACTGGCTACTAGTTTTTCGTTTTGGACTTTTTTCTATTTAGCTGTAGAAGTTCATTTCTCCATGATTCTGAAGTCTATGATACTCAAGATTTAAAGCTCTCCACCTTCCATTTTACTATATCTCTTGAATTTTAATGTGTTTCATAAATCTTTACACTTTTCTAACAGCTTTACTTAGCACATGCTTTAAATAGAAATCAGCAATGAAGTAATTTCTATCTGTTGCTGTTTTAATACTCTTTCAGATATTATAGTTCAGAGGTAGAGTAATATTGCTCAGTAATTTCCTTAATAGTTGCCCTACTATTTTTCTTTCTAAAATGTCAGCAAATGAATTTTTCTACTAATAGAATAATGCTGAGCTAGTTTGTCATCAATAAATTCAGCTTGTTTATGGGGTGATTTCTTTATGATTAATGTATAATACTATATCTATAGTTGTGAATTTTTTAAATGTTTCATTCATATTTGAGGTTGAAGTATACAGTCAATATTTATACAGAAACGGAAACTTCCTATACCAAAATTATTTTAAAATGCCAACGTTGTGAAATAAAAGGACATGATACAGAGACAAATTGCAGGCCTGGGTTATTTGAAAATGTATGTGGCATGTTTTGTCACTGTGGCACAGCAGTAAGTACACTGACTATGCAACTGGCTAACCTCATATTCAAGTTCTGACTCTATCAATAATTTAGACAGATTACTTAACCTCTTGTATCTGAATCCTCTTTGCTTTTCAGGAAAATTATGTGAGTCAATATAGCATAAATTTTGAATGTTAATTAAAGTATCATATACAGGGCATTATGTCCATAAGTCACGCATTACAGGTACAACATAAATATTATGTATTTCAATGGTAGGAAACCTGTTATCAAAATACAAAATTACATAAATATATCCCAGTAAGAATATTAGATTTCAGTTGATATTGTCAGGGTAACCCATATGTCATTTTCCATGTAGGACACTGTGGCCTAAAGATGAATATCAGTTACCAAGACCCAGAAGAATAGCCTAGAAGAATCTGCAACAGGGATGACATACTTGTCTCAGAATGTGGTTGGAACCCTGGGAACTAACTTTCTTTTTGATCATTCTGCCTTCCTTTATATAGCTGTAAAGAACCCTGAATGTAGCGACTTCCTGCTCATTCTGGTTGAAATTGTCCCCAAGGTGTTCCTCTGTACTCATCTCCAGGACGCTTGCAGATTTTCAGCTGAAGGACTTCATCAAGGTTTGGACATTCAAACATTTCCTGTCCTCACAGATTTGTACAGCACGGGCACTGGCATAAA
>RJWT010047945.1:0-11226 GCA_004365215.1 Cuniculus paca | reverse complement strand
TTGCAGGGAATCTAGGTTTTTGCATTGGCTCCATGGAGGACCTGGCCCTGTCTGACTGCCTATAATAATTCTAACTATCTCAGTTTCCTGTAACAATCCCAGCACTTGGGCGACTGAGGCAGGAGGATCATTGCAAGTTCAAGACCACCTTGGCTACAAAGTGAGCTCAAGGCCAGGCTGAACTGCACAGTGAGACCCTGTCTCAAAAAAAAAAAAATTAAAAATTGTTTTTAAAAGGAGCTTTCTCACAACTATGCATAACAGCGTTATTTATAAAAACCAGAAAGTAGAATGAACTCAAATGTCCCATCAACTGATAAGTGCATAAACACGATGTGATATATACCCATACACAGGAGTACTGCTTAGCTATAGAAAGGAACCTGCTGCTGCAACACGAATGAACTTTGAAAATCTTTGGCTAATTAAAAAAAACTAGGCTACACATTGTGTGATTTCTTTTATATGTAACATCCAAAATGGGCAAACATACATATATATATATATATATATATATATATATATATATATATATTAGTTTACACATTACCAGAAGCTGAACAATAACTTCTAATGGGTACAGGGTTTCATTTTGGAGTGTTAAAAAGTTTTGGAGTTAATGTTTGTAGACATGGCCATGCAGTCCCCGTTTATCTGGAATAGGCTTTACCTGCCTGACGTGTACCCTGGTCTCCATCTATAATTGCAAACCCTTCCCTGCTCTCAGCACTTCCTTGCTGCTCTTTCCCTGCAGTTTTTTTTCCTTTGCATTTAGCATCTTTAGGCCAATAATCTACTTTTATGTGTATTATCTCCCTCAGTAAACATAAAACTCTCTATAATAAGTATTTTCTCAACAAGTAAGGTACATAAAGAGCAAATAACTTGCCCAAGTCAGATCTGCCAGCTGGAAAGGCCGTGTACCAAAGCTAGGCAGGCGCATCGGCTTCAGAGTCCAGGCTCTTAACCACGGTAATGCGCTTCCAGAGCCTTCACTAGGCTATTTTGCTTTTCGTGCCTAATATAGAATAATAAATCCCCTTGTTTTCTTTCTTTCATGATCAAGTCTGATGATTTAAAGAAGAGAAGAGAGCCTCATATCTCAGCTTTACGGTAAGCAAATACTCATATTTGTTGGATGTCGAATATGCGTTAGGTATAGTGGTAAATATTTAAATGTATCTCACATAGTGTTTGCTGAGGTTATTATCCCCTTTTGTACAGGAAGAAACAGACTGAGAAATTAACTAGCTTCTTCAAGACTACCCAGCTGAAATTGAGGGAGCTTAGATATATAAACCCAAGTCTGTCTGATTTTTAAGGCCCAAATTTTTTTTGTAAGAGCAGAACATATTTATTGAATGAAAGAAAAGTTCTGTCTGAGAGACAGAAGGGGTCCCCAGTGGGTTGCCAAAGACTGTCTTTTATAGGGACTTTTATAGAGCAAAACCACAAGGTATGGTGGGGGAAAATGGGAACTTGCAAGGTGGGCGTGAGGACAGACAGAGCTATGGTCAACCAATAAGATTAATTGTTCAGGTAAAATTGACCAAATCAGGGACAAATGGGGAAGTGAGTCATGTAGCAAGCAGGCATGCTTAAAGAGCAGTGACTCTTCCTGTAGGGGGTTGGGATGGTGACTCCTGGCTTCCTGAGGTGATCCATACCTATTTGGAATGTCAATCCCCAATGTTTATACTTAGGGCCTGGTTGCATTTGTTTGAGCTTTTGTCTTGAGGTCTGGCCCACTGCTGGAGGTGTCTGTCTCCTCCAAGGTTACAAGATGTCTGATCTTCTGTACTGGCTCTTTAGAGGGCCCATCCAACCTTATCTGCCTGCCTGTAACATTTCTATCTAACTCAGTTGCCTATAACATTCCCCTCTCTGTAGAAGTACCCCTAACTGCTGTGAGAGAGAAATGAGTGATGACCAATCCTGCTTCTTCAGGCTGAAAGGGGTCATAGTTGTCGATCTGCAGTCAGAGATACTCTGCAGAGGGTCTATCTAAAGGCCCTTGATAGACACCAGGCATTTTCATCTTGGGTAGGCATACAGCTTTAAGTCTGGAGGACACAAAGCCAAAGAAACAATTAAGTATGCATGAAGGCCCAAATTCTTAAAGATAAAATGTTTGACTTTGTTAGTGATCAGGGAAACACAAAGTAACTGTGGAGATGCCATTTTCCACACTGCTAGGTAGGGGAATATTGGAGGGAATAAACCAAACACTATAAATTTCTTTACACTGTACACTGCTACAGCCTTTTATAGAAGATAGTTTGGAAAGATGTATCAAGACCCTTAAAAGTATGCTTATTTTTTTTAGAAAGTAATTCTACTTATAAAAACTTATCTTGACTAAATAGTGATATACTAAAAGATTCCATGAGATTGTTGTAATGTTCATACGAAGCAAAATTATATACAAAGTTAAATGGCCATCTATGGAAATTATATATATATATATATATGTATGTATAAAACATATAGAGGAAACTATGCAGCCATTAAAAAATAAATGAATTTGCTTGAATTTGGTAGTTACTCTTCTATCATCAATTCAAAGATACTAGTTCTTTTCTTTTAATATCTGTGTGATCTGATGTCTCACACAATTACTGTTTTGTCCTAATTGACAACATTTTGTTCTCAGGCATATACAAAGTAATAATTTTTATAATCAAAGCCTTCTTAAATTCATTGAAATACAGTTTTATTGAGATAAAAGTTAAGACAGTTGATAATGACCCTATTTAAGAAAAAAGATACACATATATTGGGATATCTGTGTGCATAACAAAAGACTTGGAAAATGGAATGTTTGACTAGTAGGATTACAGGTTTGTTTTTTTGTTTTTTTTTTTTAAAGTTTCTTTTTGTATCTGTAGGATTTTTTCCCTAGTTTTTCTGTAATAAACAGATGTTGCTTTATTTTAATTTTTAATTTTTTTATTTTTTATTTTTTTTTTTGCAGTACCAGGGATAGAGCTCACGACCTCATGCCTGACAGGCAGGCACTTAATCCACTGAGCTAAATCCCCAGCCCTTGTCTTTTTGAGACAGGGTCTCACTATGCCGCTCACTTTGTAGCCCAGGCTGGTCTCAAACTCTCAAGGATCCTCCTGTGTCAGCCTCCCATGTGCTGGGATTACAGGTGTGAGCCACCAGGCCCAGCCCCATGTTGCTTTATAATAGCTGTTTTTCATCTATTTGATAGGAGTTGGTTTTTGTTTTTAAGTTTTCTTTTAGCTCGGGGATTTTAATATATGTAGGCAGCCTGCACAGGTTGTTATTTCTTCTAAATCCTAAAGTATTGCTTATATGTTAATTGTAACACATAATATTTCAAATTTATTTAGACTTTTTTCCTTTCTAAGAGAGACAGTCTCACTTTAAGGCATTATCTTTTTAGTCCACAGCAGCCTCTGATAATCATTTCATCTGGAACCAAGTTACATTCCATACCCAGAGGGTCACAGCCAGCTAGTGTGAGAGCCAAAATTGTTTGGTCATTACAGAAAGCAGATCTTTGTATTTGTATCTCCCATTTGGGTTCCCGTGAGAATTCTCTCATGAATGAAATTAAAAAGTGATAATGATGTCAGAAAATAAACCTGCTGCTTGCACATTCATAGTAAGGGTAGAAGAACGTTTTATGGAATAAATTGGTGGGGATTAATGCTACTAATAAGAGGGTTTGATGATATTAGTTGTTTAAAATACCACTATTTTGCAGAAATGTTTTATCGCCCATATTGTCTGAAGCAGGTTTCTATCTTGGTCCATTCTAAATAACTTGTAGCTCTGCTTTTAAAAGTCACAGAACACTTCTGATTGTACTAACCAAGCGTAGTATTTTATGAAATATTTTGAGTGGTATATAATACAAAAAGTATTTGATAATGAAACGTTACAGATCTGTGTGGAGACCTGATAGTTAGATATGAACACCAAAGTTGCATTTGGGGGGAATTTCAATTACATGCTTTTGGACCAGCACAATCAAAAAATGCTAGTCAAATATCTCTATGCACATGATTTAAATTAATATAAATTCTTTAAAATTTTTGTAATTCATGAGTTAATTTCAGAGTTCTTTGGTTGAGTGAGCTATAAATTGTGTTAAAGAGATTTCTACACAGAATCAGCTTAGCTAATAAATGGAAATACTCACCATCTTTTTCTTAGTATCTTGTTAGCACCAGAACTTCTATGAAGGATTTTACTGACTACTATGCAGTTTAGTACTCACTGTTTCTGCAGTTTAATGTTTTTGTGACCTTGTGCAACAGTATCATCCAGGTGTTCATTGAATGGTAGTACTAGGAAAGTGCTTCTGATATTGCAATTTGTAACAGGAAATATGTTTGGTCCTAGTCCCCATTCCTGGCAACAGGCTCTTAAAACCTTTGGAATATAAGATCAATAAAGGTAAATGAAGCATCTTTTATTAAAACAAACCCAATTCAACTACACCTGAGTTTACATTAATGTGATGATTTTGGAAAGCCTCAAAGATTGGGGTGTGGGGTTGGTATCCAGGGATGCTAACTCTTATGGTTAATACATTGTGTCAACTTGAGCAGTTTAGAAGTTTTACTGAGAGACTCAGCAGGGAGCCAGGGTTCTTACTTTGTAAATATCCTCATCCTGTGCAAAAGAGGGCAAGGACATTTTGTGAATGCTACACCCACCCTAGGAAGGGGTGGAGGGTGGCCGGAGTACAATTTAAGGGTAGAGAAGAGGCTTGCTCTTCCCCCTTTTGCTCTGGCTACTGCCTTGAATCGTTGCCCCAGTGCCAAGCCACCCTGCCTTGGAGCCAGCTGATTATGGACTGAAACCACCAGAAACTGTAAGCTAAATAGACCTTTCCTTCCTTCATTTTGGGTGTTGGGTGTTTTGTCCCAGCTACGAGAGAAAAGTAACCAAGACACACTAACCATGTGATGAGAGGGTTGGAACATTCAGCCCCACTGCTGTAATCTTGAAGGAAAAGAGAAGCTGGCAGTTGATTGGGTTAATCACCAATATTGAGTGGTTTGTGTAATCATTCCTGCATAACAAAGCCTCCATAAAAATCCCTAGCCAATGCCGAGCGTGGTGGCACACTCCTGTAATCCCAGCTCTCGGGAGGTTGAGGCAGGAGGATCGTTGCAAGTTTGAGACCAGCCTGGGCTACAAAGTGAGCCCAAGGCCAGCCTGAGCTGCATAGTGAGACCGTGTCTCAAAAAGGCAAAAAAAAAAAAAAAAAAATCCCTCACCAAGGATGATTCAGTTTGCTGAAAAAACTTGGAGGTGCTGGGGAAGATAGTATGCCTTTCCCCAATACTTTGCCCATGAATCTTCCTTTTGGCTGTTCCATGTGCAATGTAAACTGTCCAGCAAATGAGCAAACTTGAGGAGGGTTTTGTGGGAATCTCTGATGTATAGACAGTCAGAAGCATGGGTCATAACTTGGACTTGAGATCGCTGTGTGAAGGTAAGGGGTGGTCCTAATGGACTGAGGCCTTACATGCTAATCTCTTGCAAATAGTGTCAGAATTAAATTGAATTATCTAATAACCAGTTGACAGCCAGGCGTGGTGGCCCTTGCCTATAATTCCAGCCCTCAGGAGGCTGAGGTAGGAGGATCACCATGAGAGCAAGGCCAGCTTGAACTGGATAATGAAACCCTGTCTTAAAAAGACCAAAAAAAAAAAGAAAGATAACCAGTTGGCTTCAGAGCAGTCAGTCAGTGTGGGGAAAAAAACCATATATTTGGTTTAAAGAAAAATAGTCAAGTTTTCCACTTTCCTGCTCAAAAATGTTTGAAAAACCAGTAATTTGGAGTGTACCAATGGTGTGATAAGTTGTTATGACAAAAGCCAAAGTGCTGCTATGATAGGACATACTTTAAATTTAGGGAGAAGAAAATGAAATAAATGAGTCTTGAGAGCAAAAATATGCTAAAGTAGCTAGAGATTTACATTTACTGATCTTTAACTATGCAAGTTAAAAGTGCGAAACATTTCTCAGGACCTTTTGAGTGAAATCTGAGAATGGATCTCTTGAGTAAAATGTGACCTCCAGGAAAATAGTTGTGGCATGGATCCAGAGAGAGCCCATATTATGGCATAACAAGTCATCTTTTGTTTACATTTCTAGGAAACTTCTGTTTGAAGATTTCCGGGCCTGGCTTTCTGACATTTCTAACATTGACCTGGAACCAACTATTGACATGTCCTGTGCTAAGTATGAATTCACTGGTAAGGAAGACAAAGTTGTCTGTAAGAATTAGAGGCTTTAACTCCACAATAACAGAAGGGTAGCATCCATGTACCAAAACACTAGCCTTAATGTTGATTCACAGTTAAGATCTAGCCCATATTCTTAGCGATCTTATTAGAAGAGATAAGGCAGTAATTCCCTTTGAATATGATGAAATCTATTGACCATATTTTGAGAAACGTGCTCATGATGTACATACATACCAACCTTGCATATGAGGTCAGGAAATAAAATTGTGGCTGAGTGTGTTGGTACACACTTGTAATCTCAATGCTCCAGAAGCAGAGGCAGGAGAATTACTGAGTTCAAGGCCAACCCAGGCTAGTGAATTCAAAGCCAGCCTGAACGACTTGGTGAGACTCTTATCTCAATCAGTCAACCAATATAAATAAATTAAATTTTGATTTGGTTTTTCTCTTCTTTGTTGTTCTGGGGAAATTGAAATTGATAACAACTTTCATTGTGATACTTGTGAAAAGCCATGTTTACATCTTTATTTTGTTAAGTTGAAGTAATTCCAACCTTACAAAAAAGTGGCAAGCCCAATACAAATAATCTATTTCCTATTTTACCTAAAAGTAAATTGCAATCACAATGTTTCTTACCTGATTACTTAAGAAATGTCAATAACAGGTATATTCTCCTACTTGAAAGTAATAATCATAAAATTAGGAAATTAGCATCTATGCATTATTCCCATTTAGTCCACAGGGCCCATTCACATTTAATATTTGGTTTCAGTAGCAAAAGGATCCATTCCAGGGGTGCACATTTACTTGTCAAGTCTGTCTCCCTCAGCCCAGAGCAGTTTTTCAGTCCTTTCTGAACTTCCAGGATATTGGTGCTTCTGAGGGTTTACAGGCAAGTTATTTCATAGTCCTTTTGTAGTCAGTTTGGATTTGTCTGATGTTTTCTCATGATTAGGTTCAAGTGATCGGTCTTCACTGGGAATAAATCCTGCTCTTTTCACTATGTCCTACTAGATGGTTCACAGTTTCTGTGTGTCATATTAATGATGTTAACTTTAATTACTTAAAGTATTGGCTAATAACCAGGTTTGTCTACTATTCTTTTTTCCCTTTATCACTATGTATTTTGTAAGGAGATACTTTAAGGTTATGTAATTATCCCATTTCTCATCAGACTTTGATTCACTTGTTTCAACATCCACTGATGGCTCTTGCTGAGTTATTGCAGTGAAGGTGGCCAAATAGTGATTTTATAATACAGTCATTTCTTACACATTTATTCGTTGCCATTTCTCTCCCCATTATTTATTCACTCACTTCTATTGGTATGGGTTTATGGATTACTCTTCCTGTAATGGACTATTTGGGGTTTTTTGTTGTTTTTGGTTTTTATTTTTTCCTGGTACCAGAGATTGAACCCAGGGCCATGTACATGCTAAGTAAGTGTTCTACCACTGAGCTTTTTCACTCAGCCTTTTTTTAAATTTTATTTTGAGACAGGGTCTCACTAAGTTACCTAAGCTAACCTTAAATTTGCCACCCTCCTACCCAGGCCCCCTGAATAGCTGGGATTATAGGCATGTGCCACTGCATGCAACTATAGTAGTATTATGATACTGATGCTTATATTGTCCTAGATTTGATCAAGGAGAGCATGTTCAAACTGACGTCTGTATCATTTTGCTATGTCCTCATCATTTTTTCATTTCTTACTTTCTGTAAAACAAGAATTTTCAGACTTTCATTTTCCTTTCAAAATCCAAGACTAACCTAGTCAGCGGTTCTTCCCAAGAATTCTGGTTTCTTTTGGTGAAGAATGATACTTAATAATCAAGATCTGGGTTCTGAGTATCTTTGCCATTAGGGTGTCACTGGTGCCCCCAGACTCTTTCACTACAATACATGTATGAATATACATATATATATGGATGCATACACATGTATTTGTATGTATTGCTATATCTCTGAATGTTTATGTAGTTCTAGGAAATTGAATTCACATCGATTCCTCCAGTTCCAATTATACTAACAGCACAGAGGAGTGTGGTGGTACACATCTGTTTTTGTAGCCCTCAGGAGGCAGAGGCAGGAGGGTCACCACAAGTTCGGGTCCAGCCTGGGCTACACAGAGAGTTCCAGGCCAGACTGCACTACAAAGTGAGACCCCGTCTCAGAAAAGCCAAAAAAACAGCACAGGGTTTATTACAGATTTCTCCTTTTCCATATTTTTTTTTCTTCTTTAACAATGGGAAATCGGAATCCCATTATCTTCAATATGTTTCTTTATTGACACAATCCCTCTGTTTGTAAATGGTCTCAGTCCACTATTGCCTTCTTCTCTTTTTACACCACAGAGATGCCTACCTTGCTCAGCCCCACCAAACGGCTTTAGAATTTAGCTTAAGCAGTTAATAGGAACAAGTATGAAAAGATCCATATATAATAATATTCATTAAAGCATTCTTTGTAATAGCCAAAAACAACTTAATTAGAAATAGGAAGCCAATTAAAGATGGAGGAAGGTAAATTTCTATTAATAACTTCTGCCATTAAAAGTGATGTTAAATGTGTATATTGATATGAAAGGGCATTTGCCATGTAATAAGAAAGGCAAGCCACAAGTAATCATATTAGGACACCTCTTTTTAAAAAGTGAATATACTTACCCAGGTAAAATATATGTAACAATATTATTAGTGATGATACGTAGATTTATCTGTGTGTATGGTACACTCTTCACTGTTTAGTTTTTTATATTGACTGAGTTTTATTTCTGTATTTAAAGAGTAGAAACACTTATCTGCCCCCCTCCAGTATTGGGGATTGAACCCAGGACCGTCACACTGAGTACACTCTCAGATCTGTTTTTTATTTTTATTTTGAGATAGGGTTTCAATCATTTACTGAATTTCCCAGTCTGAACTTAAATGTGGCATTCTCCTCTCTCAGCCACCCAGAGTGGTGGGATTACAAACATATGCCACTGTGCCTGGCAAAGAAATGTGTCATTTTTAAAGCTGAGAGACATTTAAGGCTGGAGCTGATGTTACAGATGAGTATCAGATGGACTGACATCAAAAGTAGAGTGAGATGGCAGGTGCTTGCTGTCTGTGCAGGGATCTAAGATGTGCATTAAAAATCTTTGCAGATGCCCTGCTATGCCATGACGATGAGCTGGAAGGGCGCCGGGTGGCCTTCATTCTGTATCTGGTTCCTCCCTGGGACAGGAGTTTGGGAGGCACACTGGACCTGTACAACACTGATGGTAAGATGGGTGCACGCTTATCACCACTAGTGATCATTCCTGAATTAAAACCAAGTTGGCTCAACATCACTTTGAAGGTGGTGAAAGCCACTTGTCACAGTGGCTACCTCAGGAGGGATTAATGCCAGCTGTGACAACCACCAATTGAAGTTGTACTGAAAATAATCATTACTCCAGAGATAAAATTAGAATCAATTTAAGATGAGAAGTAGACCCTGCTTCTTAATACTGGCTGTGGGAGGGTAGAGAGCATACAGAGATGCGTGTGGCTATGAATCTGACAGGACCAGTCTGCTTGACAGGAAGTCAGAGTTTTTTTTTTTCAATGACTGATACCACAGGTTGACACCAGGAGACTTTCAGAACTTGCTTCAGCCCTTATCAATTATAAATGAATGATGTGGTAAGAACACATCACCTAACAGAATGAGAAAGTATGAATGAAACAGATAGAAAGGGTTTTTTAAAAAAAATCTGAAGAGTACTTCCACATAACCTCAGAAATTTGAGAGTTGTCAAGAATGAAATGAAGTGGCCTAGAAGTGGTTAATGATACTGAACCACGTTTATGGATGTGTTCTCTCCTGGTGCAGAACACTTTCAGCCGAAGCAGATTGTCAAGTCTCTTGTCCCTTCGTGGAACAAACTGGTTTTCTTTGAAGTGTCTCCAGTATCCTTTCACCAGGTAAAGATTGTAAGCCACAAATATACCAGTATACAAGTACTAAGGATACTTTTTAGTCACCCATTATCTAAATGAGTCAGCTTCCTGTTGGGCTTGTTAACTGACCAGGTTGCTGTCATACCTAGTGTGAAGAAGGATCCTCAGATTAATGGGCCTTGGCTAGTATCCTTCCTTCTCATCCCTTGTGTTGATGTGCTGCTGCTCTCCTTTCAGGTGTCTGAAGTACTTTCCGAAGAAAAGTCGCGTCTGTCTATCAGCGGCTGGTTTCATGGTCCTTCACTGGCCAGGCCTCCCACCTATCTTGAACCCCTCGTACCTCGGTACCCTCACATCCCGAAAGATGTAAGGATAAATTATAGGGATTCTTAGTTTAGGAGTTACAGCAATTCATGTTCTGATTTTAAAATTAGGTCTTCTTGATAAAGAAACTAGACTGAGGTTGCACCTTCCTTTTTTCTTAGATAAATTCGTTTCTCAGGCAGTTTTTCCAGTATTTTATGTTTAATAGCAGAAACATACACAGTGAAGACTTGCATGTATTTTAGTAGTGTGAAATGATGTAAGAACAAAAGCTATAGGAATTATTAACTCTCATATGTATCTGCTGCTTTTTTGTAAGCATGAAATTTTGAATGAGTGGATCAACCCTTCTTATCTGGACATGGAATATCAAGCACAAATTCAAGAAGAGTTTGAAGAAAGGTCTGAAATTCTCCTGAAGGAATTTCTTAAGGTTGGTCAACATATCTCGTTGGGCAGGTAGTCTTGCTTCTTGAATGGGTGAAAAGACATCACTAAAAGAGTTTTGTTTTGTTTTTTCCCTGGCTCTAATATTTATATCATGTTGGGAGCCGTCTTCCTGGTTCGGCCTAGCAGGGCGCGCAAAAGCCTGCGCTGGATTTCCCCCCTCCCGTCGAGTAAGCCAAGATGGCGACCACATCCTGCTTCCGCATATGATGTATTTGCTTGACAGCGCTGTTAGCCAATGACAAGTGTATACGTAGCTCGTGACTATTGGGTAAAGTCTTTGTATAAAAGGG
>RJWT010047944.1:0-11225 GCA_004365215.1 Cuniculus paca | reverse complement strand
GCATATCATTCTTCCTGTACGCCTGTGTCCCAGGACCCAACCCCTTATCACACAAGCTGCTTCGTGCTCTGGCCCTGCCTGCAGCTCCAGCATCATTTCTCGCCAAGTCCTGCCTCTCAGCCCTCTCTCCATCTGTCCCACCCCACTTGCTCTTCTTAGAACATCCAGGATGTTGACAGCCACGCCGTCACCCTGCCAAGCCCATTTGTACCTGGAATTCTCTCCGCATCTTGCTTGGCAACAAGCTGTAGCTCAAGTATCACCTCTGTGAAGCGGACTCATCACGCTGTCATCTGGTGGAACAGAGGAACCATTTCTCCCTCCCTCATGGGACCCTGGCTGTGCCTTTATCACAGCATCTAGAATACGCTGGGCCCCTTGGGAAGATTGGAACATAAACCTCTTGAGGGCAACGGCCATATCCTGCCTGTCTTTGCATACCCAGTGCCTACCAAAGTGACAGGTATTCAATGTATGCTCTTAAGCATCTATCAGATGCTTGCTGCATGCATAAATAAATAAATATCAGGGATACTTCTGCAAAAGGATTCTCTAGTGTGATATTTAGCTTGCGAAACAGTAGAACCTTGGCTGAATTTGTGAGCCAGGCTCTGGGTCATGACAGACATTTACCTGATGGTCTCCGCAGCCAGGTGCAGCTGCCAGGTGTGTAACCCATGGCTCATTTTCGCTTCCCCTGCCTCATGGGAAACCGCACCAGCACTGGGCACGCACACTTCCTCTGGGTCACTGTGACATGCCCTGTCACTTCTGTGGTCCTCAGTGTCTCGTGGATGGCCTCACAAACTTTCCTCAGCTCTTGAGCTGGAACTACATGAATTCTCTAAAAAAAATCTTCTCTTTCCTGTCATCATCTGACTTAAATTCCCAACATAGATTCAACAGTCACTGAATTTCCCTTTTGCTCCTCTATCCTGGCCTTGCCGCTCACTTTCTCAGTGGGATGAGGGGTCCCCACATGGCAGATCTTTACCCCACCCTACCTGTTACTCAATATACCCAGGTAATCATGAAGCACCAGCATGCTTCAGACACTTTTCTCATGATTCGAAACCCATCAGAGGACTTATCGCCTCAAATTAACTTAGGTTGCGAGAGCTCAGGACTGGCCAGAGGACAATAAGGAATTTATTGTCTAGAATGAAGAGACACAGCATGATGCCCAGGGATGTCGTGAGGGGCCAATACCAGGATCAAAATTGAAATAAAAATGCGATCCAGAGTAAGAGAGACATGAAAGCATGGCCAATTTGATAATTAAAGATTTAGGGGAATTCAGATTGCTCGTATTATTAATCTATGTTCTAGAAGATGTGAAAATAGAATATAAGGCACAGATATATAATTTAAAAGTGCCAACTACACAAAATCTATCTCTTGCACAAGCCCTGCACACTCAGTAGAGGACAGAGGTCTATTCCGGGTTTTGCATGCAAGGTGTGCATGTCCTGAATTCTCTTACAGGGTGGGTTTGCCTGAAATATACCCTGGTCCTGGACAATTTCAGTCCAGTACACCATGTGTTTCATGGCATAGGGAACAGTAGTAACACTGTTGATTAGCACTAGAGCAAAGTTAGAGAGCTCAGGATGGGTGGAGGAGTAGCAATAGTAACATTGTTGATTTTTTTTTTCTCTTCGGCAGCTGTTTTGGCTGATGTACGCCATCTATCAGTAAGTGTCCTAGGCGGCCAGCTTCGCTAGCTTTATGGAGGGAAATAACACAAAACAAAGATGAATAGAAAACTACAAAAAAGTCACGTTTCTTGAGTTCTGACTCAGTTGAGCATTTCATGATGTGCCATGTAATCTACATGACAACCCTTCGAGGTGGGTTCTTATTATTTTACAGATGAAGTTAGAGATTTAGAGAGATGAAAAGTAATTTGCCTCTGTCATGAAGTTATCAAGTAGCAGAGTGAGGATTTTAAACCTAGTTTGGAACCCTGTACTCTCTCCCCTTGCTTGTTTTACTGCCTGAAAGCACGATGGAGTTGGAAAATGGTGCATGTGGCCTTCTGAGCACCAAATCTCCACTTTAAGAGCAGTAGGATTTGAACCCCGAGCTTCGCCATGGGAGGGTTCTTAATACTCAGGGCCTGTTCCACTGCAGGGCCTTTCATGAGCTAACAATGAGGAGAAAGAGACAGAATACCTGAGATGAAGTAGGAATCTATACCCAAAGCGCGGCCGTTCCTCAAGCCTTTGGAAACCCAAATAATCCTGAATGCAAAGTGTTTGCAATGAAAAGCAAAAAACCAACCAAACCCATAAACTGTACCCAGGGCTGAAGAGATAATGAAAAAGTAATCAAAAGAAACAAAGTCTGCTTCAGGAAACAGGGTCACAGGGAGAGCCTCTGTACAACACAAGGGTCAATATTTTGGCAGATGCTAAGTCACCGGCTGGTGCCTAGACAAAGAGGGAAGTGGATGGCCATTCCTGTCGCCGGCACTTTCTGGGTGTGTAAGTGGCACACGCGAGGTGTTCATCCTTCAGGACTTCTGAATGTTGAGTCCTTTAAGACACTTGAGTCACAGTGTATTTTCCTCCCTTACATCATTCTTGCTTTTAGGAAGATCTGAAAAATATATATGTTTTTCCACTCTGTTCCTGATCTATTTGTTCTTTCACCGTTTTTAAAATACTCTCCACTTTCGAGAGCCTTCTGCGCTAAAAAAAAATGGTCTCACATGCTTAACCTGGAAGTCTGAAGAGCCATCCAGAGGCAAGATTTTTGCTAAAGAGTCAGCTTTGAGATTTCTGGAAATGGGAATTGTACTCTAAAAGTACTTTTAGAGAGGGAAGTCATAAATAATGGTGACAGCAATCCAATGTAGAGTAGAGAATAACTACTTGAAAAGTTCTGAGACATTAAAAACCATTGACAAATGAGTTATAGTAAGCAGTTTAAAGAAATAGCAACTGATATATTAAAAACATCAATTTATTAACAAGCGCGCTAAATAAGCAAAGATCACTAAAAAGGTTTGATAAGGATCCAATGAGCTCATTTACTTCACCAAAATCATTTAGTGTTAATGCCAGTTTCTCTTGTTTTATGACTTATGGTCAGTGTTTTCTATTATCCTCATTTTCTTTCTTAATGGAAACAGAGAGATTTATATTATAAAAGTCAGCAGGAACCCAGAATAGGACCCAGGCATTTGCGAATCCAAAACTAGGAAGAGACTAGATAAGTATAAAATAATACTATTACATTCATCACTATTATTACATCTATTTTGATTGAAAACCACCACTTTTTCCAGTGGGTGGAGATGACAGGAAGGATACTTTTAAAATAAAATTGCTCCCACATCTTTGATGCTTACAGTACTCAGTAAAATTGACTTGCCGAAGCAATTGCTCTCCCGGGCATTTATCATCCCTAGGACTAAAATCGCATAGAGCCTTGGACTGCTTGAGTCAAAAGCAAGTATTAAGGCAGCAGTTTTCCATTTTCAATTACCACAGAGTACACAGATTTCACTGTAAACAGAAGAGTGTGTTCAGGGGTATTTCTGTAGTTTTGGATGGATCTGTCTCATCTGGGCACTGGGGTACAGGAGCGATGCACAGGATAGATTTTATCCAGGAAGAAACTATTATGCTTTGCTTTGGAAGAATTAAAAGGGCATTTCATCCATGGATGACTTGTAAGTCAATTATTAGGTCGTGTGACCTAGAAAGAATGATCTCCAGTCATTATTCTTCACACTCATTTACGTTTTAGAGCAACTCAACAATGCTCTTCTTGGCTTTTTATCCCACCAAATGTTTTTTGGGAGGAAGTAAATGATAGACAGTTTTCCTACTGCCTTATGTCAAGAGCTGAGATTCCCACAGAGGGAATGTTGCATGAGGAGTGCGATTTCTGGGACTCCACTACCTCTCTACCTATCACGGCGGGGCACTCAGTTATGGAGCTGCTGGGCACCCCGCGTGTCCCCCAGGACACGAAGCCCCGATGTCGCCTTCTTCTCTGCGCCCACCTCCAGCTTACTCAGCACTGGACTCAGCAGCTCAGGCCCAGCAGTGGTCCTGCGAACGAATGCCTTCTGGGCGTTGATTTCTGGGCCTCTTTCTGGGGTATTTCACGACTGCTGAGCCCCAAAGCTGACTGCGCAGCAAAATCAGTTGTCAGGCTTTGGCATTCTTTCTATTTGCATCCTTGTGCTTATTTTCTGAGATTCCAACTTTTCATTCACCCTGTGAGGAAGCTTGCCTCTCAGCCCCTCACGAAGAACAATGTGCCTCTATTTGTTTATCAATAGAGTCAAGAGAGATGTTTGTCTGGAAAAGGCCCTTTGCATTTTTAATTGTCCTTATAGAGACCATAAAAAAATGTGAGTGCTTCCTAGGTTCTGGCTCCAAGCACCACATCTCTGCACACCTCTGAGAGTTAGAAATAAAGGGCACAATAGCAACACTGAGATAGCCTGAATATTGGTGGGGGTAGGGCTGCCTCAAAACCAAGTTCGTATTTGGTGAAGGCAGGTCAGAGAGAAGCCAGTTTCTTCTTTGGGCAAGAGATTTATTTCATCACAATCCATTTGGCTGAAGAAAGTGTGGTATTTACACACAGTGAAGTATTACTCTGCCATAAAGAAAGATAAACTTGAATCCTTTGTAGGAAAATGGGAGCTCTTTGAGACCATAATGTTAAATTAAATAATTCAGACACACAATCTTCAACATCACATGGTTTCTCATATATGAGACACCCAAATTATAAATAAAGAGCAAATAAAAGATGGATAGTAGGATGTAGGGTGATAGACTTTTTTCTCAAATGAGGAAGGGGTCAAGAGACGGAAGGAGGAGGAGGGGGGGTCAGAGGATGCAAAAAGGAATTAAAATGTGCTGTGAGCATGGGCCAACACCACAGATGGAACGTAATCATCATGTACTACAAGCACCTACTAATAAAATACAGTAAAAACACTTCCTGGCGAATTAAGATTTTTCTTCAGGCCTCTTAAGGGTCCCCTGGGAGATCTCAGTTTGTGCAATTCTTCGCACCTCCTCCAGGGGGCACTGTTCACAGCAGTCTACAATGAGGCTTTGCTTCTCAAATTATCTCTGGCAAAAGATCAGCTTAAATTTTTTTTTAGAAACTACCAAGAGCCAGCGCTTTTGCAAGAGAATTGGAAAATTAAAAGAGATATAAGCTGTCATTTAAACAAAATTATTTGATTCAACAGATACACAATTACTTGTCAGTGTTCGGTGATCGTTTTCAATGCCTATTCTTAATTTCTTAAGTCTGTCTTTGAGCACTGGTGGCAGCAGTTTCTGGGCACCTAGCAGCTCACAGGCCACACACGAGGGAGCTCCCAAAGGCCTAGGATACAGACTCTGTGCGAACGGTGCCCCCTACAGTTGATGCAGGAAAGAGCTCCTGCCTGCGCAGGTGCATTTTGACACTGTATCACAGAACGGCTGCACACCATACACAAGCGTATTAAGAAAAGAACAGAAAAGAAAAGGGGCAGTATGAACTTCTCCTAAACGAGACTCTGGAATGATAGGTGAATTAATCGGTTATAGGCAAAATAACGCAGCACCATTGTTCATACTTTCACTTCGTGCTTGAGCCAGTTCACTAGCTATTTGGTACCAATGGCAACAACCGAGACCTTTGTCAGTTAACCCAGCTATTCTGGCCAACGTCCAACTTGATTAATTTCTCTGCCTACACAAACTCGTCCCACCACTGGAACACTACGTCCTCTCTAAACCACTGTGTCATACCGTGGTCTGCCTGTGCAGAGCTGCCACTGTACGTTTTAGCAGTAACTACTTTTGTCTGCCAGGTAAAACAATTTAAAAGACTCGTGGCTTTGTAGATGCTGCTGTCACCTGCAGCTACCCGCAGCCAGCCGTGGCCAACCCCTTCATGTTCTTGGATGTTACCGTCAATGGCAAGCCCTTGGAACATGTCTCTTTGAGCTGTTTTGCAGACAGATTTCCAAAGGCAGTAGAAAACATTTGAGCTCTGAGTACTGGAGAGAATTGGGCTACGAAGGCTCTTGCTTTCACAGAATTATTCTAGAATTTATGTGCCAGGGTAGTGACATCACATGACATCCAGGCACTGGCAGAAAGTCCGTTGTGGGGAGGAGCTTGATGGTGAGAACTTCATCTTCAACTATGCGGGGGCTGGCACAATGCCCATGGCAAACGCCAGGCTGAATGCAATCGGCTCCCTGTTTTTCTTGCACTGCTAAATTTGGAGTGTCAGGTGGCCAACATGGCCTTTGGGAGGGTGAAGGGAAATGGGGAAACCATGTGGTACTTTGGGTCCAGGAATGGCAAGACCAGCCAGGAGCTCCCCATCCTAACAGGTGTGACTTCAGTCCTACCTTAACGCCCAGAGCCTCCCCTGCAGAGTTCAGGCAAGCTCCACCACTCCCGCTAGCAAAGGCCTAACATCCTGTGCTCTCACCACGCTCCGCTGGGAATCTATAGTTTCCTCATTCCCCTCAGAGTCAGGCTGGAGTGCAGAGTTAAGTTTATGATTGTGAATAAAAACTAAATAGCAACAACTAATAAGCTTGTTATGTGTGCATGAGGTGTGAATCCTGCTGAATGCCACTGAAGGAAATGCGGGGGTGGGGGGTGAATCGGGGATGAAAAAGAGGGAGAAAGAAGAATTAGATGTGTTAAGCACGTACGTCAACCCCGCACCACGACTGTAATCATTATGCCCTGCAAATATGCACTAATAAAAACAAAACAAAACAAAAATACTGCCCAAATAATTACGGTCTCTCCATTCACCTTATTCACTGAATCTGTGGATTTGGCTTTGCAAATTCTGGCTCTTCCCCCAAAGTCACAATGACCATAAAATATAAACATTTCGAATCTCTCCAGGACCTTGAGGCAGTCATAACAGCACCGTTAAAACCACTCACAAAAGAGGACTCCCAGAATTGCCTCAGAAAGCAGAAAGAATGATACGATAAATGGATCCACACTCAAGGAGTGCATTTCCAAAGGAAATCGACAATGATGTGTCTTTTACTCTAACACCTCTGTAAAAATGTAATCATGGACTGTATCTTCTGATCACTTCTCATAAGAGTTCATTCCTTTGTGGGGTTGTAAACATGGTCTGAAGGAAAAAACCTGTTAGCCAAATGTACAGTGAGAATGACGCTTCATCATAACAGAAATTTCAGGGGACATCTACACAAGAAGGAGCTGGGACCACTGTGCAGAGTCCCCTGTGAGTAAGAGGACAGAAATACTGAGAACTGCAGGGCCTGGAAAGTCCTGATTAAATGCATACATTTTCAAGTCCGATTTTCCTTTGGTTATAGATATTCTGAGGGATGGCATCATTAAAGAGACTTAAAAGATCTTTCAGAAAAGTTTAGAGCACAAATCTATTTAAGGCTTCCACCCTTCTGCACAATTTTGGCATTTCTATTCTTTTCTTCTACAGTTGGAATGAAAAGGGCTGTTAAAGTATAGCTCCCTGAATATTCACTTAAAAATAAGAATACAATTTTAAGACTTTTATTCCTTTTACTGCATCTGAGGCCATGTTGTGAACAGAGCCCCCCTTTCTAACTTGGCTCATTCCATATTGCTGCGGCACCTGTATTTTTCATCATTTGTCATCAAAGTCAGTCTGGGCTCTCTGGCTGGACACTTGAGGCCCTGCAGGAGCTGTCCCTTTTCAATTACCCAACAGTATCTCTGATTACTTCCCGAAGTGAACTTTCAACGGTTTTTGCTTTTCAGAGAACTCCTTTCCCGGCCTGAGGCCTGCTCACCTCCAAGCTCCCGAGGCTTCAAAGTTCCTGGGTGTGGGAAATCCTTTCTCCTTTCTCCGCCCCTTCACCTTCCTCCTCATTCATCTTTAATCTCCTCTCCAGGCAACTTTTTCCCTGAATTTCTCTTGCTTTTATTTCCATCGGAGGATCTGACCCTATTCCCAGGCCCTCTTTCAACGTTTCCTGGTTATTTCATGTACATAAACTCCACCTTCTGACGGAAATGATGTATTCTTCTCAGCATGAATGAAATGAAAAGATGCCATCTTCCCCTTCGCGTCCTGCAGTCTTCTACTGCCCTCTACTTCTGGCGGTCTTTCGGGCTCCCTGGTCACCAACGAAGGTGGCCTAAAGAGCCACAGACCACCTCTGTGCTCAGGAATTTTTAAAAAGCCTCAAGAAGCACCATTTCCATCCCTTTTCAGTACCCAGATGAGAGACGGGCAACATCTTTCTGTGAAGGGCTAGGCAGTAAATATTTCAGGTTTGCAGGCTGAGCGAGCTCCCCTGCAGCTACTGAGCTCCACAGGAAAGCACCGCAGAGAATCTCAAAATGAATGAGCGCAACTGTGCGCTCATAAAATTTTATGGGCACTGAAATTTGAATTCCGTATAATTTGTATGTGTCACAAAATAGCATTCTTGTTTGGATATTTTAGAGCATTTAAAAATGTAAAAGTTACTTGGTTCCATGGCCACACAAAAGCAGAGATGGTGGCCTGGGGTTGGCTGGGCAACCACTGACGGGTGACCCTGATGCAAAACATCCTGTTCAAAGCCATCTGCCTCAGAATCACCTAGGATCAACAGATTATGGAAAACAGGAACTCTGGACCCGAAGAAGCAGAATTTGTGAAGGTGTTAAGGGTATGAACAGACAGCCATGAACCAACACATTAGAAAGGCTGTGATGTGCTAGCTGTTTGAGGTAGCATTTAGGATGCAGCTGGGGTGGGGGTCTGTGGGAAGGAGCCAGGACGGATCAGGACCCTTGGGAGCCAATTTATGAGAGACAGAACCCAAAAGGCGACACAGTAGCTAAGACTCCATGCTTTTACTCAGCATTTTAGGATCTTTTTAGATGCAGAAAATGTAAAACTCAGGACTTCTGAGCGCGTGCATTTAAAATACCTGTTACTCAGACTATTAGTGAGATGTGGCAAATCTTAAACTCGGTCAAGAGATGGACATACGTTCATAGAAAAGGAAGAAAAACTCACACACCTGATTAAGTATAATGTGCGTGACACTAAATGCAGATAAGAAATAATCTTTAGTATGTTTCTGTCCCAAATGGAATTCTCTGCAGTTGAGGCCTTTATATAACAAAGAAGCCACAGAAAATTCAAGAGAAATTATTTCTTTTGTTCAGAGCACATGGCTCTAAATGTGCAACCTCCCTTAACTGATAGAATAGATTATAAAGCAGCATCGTTCTGGATGGAGAAGGACCATCTGCAATGCTTTAAGACCCTCAGTGAGGGCCTTTTGGCTACAGTGAATTGAGGCTGGAAAATGACTCCCTGTGAATCCAGGAGGCCTGGTAGTTTGTGATCCACAGACCCAAATCACTTGGCTTTTATGAGTCATTCCTATACTCTAAAGAAAAGAAGAAATAGAGAGAGCTGGAAAGCCCCTCATTTCCTGGGGGCTCTGCTCTCACTTCCAACACCAGTTGAGATTTACTGAGCACCTCCTTTGTGTGCATGTTCTTGTTTCTTTCTCACATCAAGCATGTCAACAGCTACGTTTCCCAAGTAAGAAAACCAAGGCTTGCTGAGCCTAAAGAACGTATCAAAGAACTCACAGGTCAAGTCAGGGCCTGTCTGCCTAGGAACTATACTGGGTTACCTTCCCAAACTAGGTTTTGGAAGATTTTCTTCAAGTCTAGCTTAAAGCATGGTACAATGCCCTGCTCAGGGGACACTCCACAATCCTGGTCTCACGCTAGGCTTGCTACAGACACTCTAGATCATTCTGCCGAGGAGGGATACAATGTTTTTGCTTTTTCTGTAGTGTGTTTGAGTACTTATAATCCAGGTTAGCAGTACGAAGGAACAATGACAGAGCAGGCTCCTTAGGAAGAAACCCCTCTTATGGAGACCTCCACTGTTTGGGGACTTAAACAGTGGCTACTGTGACTTCAACAGAGGGAGCACCTGGATGCTGGCAGACAGATGAAGCCCGAGACACTAGCCCTGATTCTGAAGACACCCTAGCTTTCTTGGTCAAGAGATCCCCCAAAACCTAGCAAACAGGTATTGGGAATCCACAGAAAGACCATTATTTGAAATGCCTATGAGAGATGTGCCCAAGGAACTGTTAGCAAGCTGTGTATATTTAAATCAACACGTTCTCTCTCTTTTTTTTTTTGTCCTTATTAATTTCTCAAGTTAAAGAACAGCTTCAAGTATCACTCAGGGGAATAGCGCTGGAACTAATTAGACCAAACACTGGCTCATCTCATCAGGCTTGATGAGGAGAGCAGCTGAGTTGTCCAAGAGCTTAAGAGCAGTGTTTGAACTGCATTTAAGTATGAGGAGACATTTTGGAAGTAGTATACAATGCACAGCTATATCAACAATGATTTAAAGTCCAGCTTTGTGTGGTATACAGTTATTTTTATGGCACGAAGCATTTTCAAAGGGAAAGCGTGATTTGCATAATTTCTGGTCACTTCCCTCAGGAATATACTTTTGTTACAAATAATGTTTAAGCATTTTGCAAGAGGTGATATAAATTTGAGAAAAATTATTTTTTGTTAGTGATTTTTGATAAATACATAATTGCTTTCATATACAGCTTTTACATTACATATGTGAATTAAAGTTTATATTTTCCATCAGTCTGATATTTATCCCTAATCAATAATTTCTCAAATTTCTGAAGGAATATAATTAAATTCCAGGTTCTCCAGCAAGACTATAAAAAAGGGACTGAAGGCTACAGCCCTCTGCTTTGCTATCTTTTGCCTGCCTGCCATGGACTGTTTCTCCCCTGCGATGCCTCTCTGCCGTGCTGCCCTGCCTCGGAACCAGCTGACTATGGACTGAAACCTCTATGAACTGAGCTGAAACAAATCTTTCCTCCTTTAAAAAAAAGGGACTGCATATTCCTTGGGACTTTCAGGAGGAGCTTGTGTAATTCATTTTTCTGAAAAAAACAGGAGCAACTGGGAAGCCTCTGTCTCCTCATTCTGAGGCCAGCTCAGGTTCTGGGCATTTTTTTTTTTTTATCATTTGGTTTTTGTGAAAGTTCTAAAGTGTGATTTTTCTTCTACATGACCGGCTCTCTCATAGTTTCTTTCTTCACCGTTTCCTCTGCCTGTCTCCTCATGAGTTTTCAATGTGTTCACACATGCATCAGAATGGTATTTAAATGACTTTCACAAATTCCTGCAGTTTGGAGACGTTTC
>RJWT010047943.1:0-11227 GCA_004365215.1 Cuniculus paca | reverse complement strand
TGTAATGTATTTCCTTAATCTGTATAACTAAATCAAGTGATATGTTCCACCCACTGAAATGTCAGTGTTCTCTAGTTTTTATTTTGAGTCTTTCCTTCTTCTTATTCTGTGTATATTCTGTTACTTGCTTGTAACCTTAACTTCCAAGTCAGTATTTCTAGCCTAGACCACAAGCTTACTACTCATATTTCCAACTATTAAGTAGCTCCTCTTATATGGCACGTGACTGCCTAGATCTATCACTCCAGTCTGACATTCCAGTCCCCCAGGTTTTCTAATATTATATGGTACAACATACCATTCACTTGTCACCTGAATCAAACATCTCAGAGATATTCAGAGTTTCCCTTCTCTTCCCTTTAGAGAGCCTTGTCAATTTTGCAACTTAATTATCTGCTGAATCTGTCTTGTCTTTTCAGCCCTTAACTGATACTTTTCTACATTAGGGCCTTCTCATTTCTATCCTGAATTGCATATTCATCATTGAAAGCCATAAAAGTAATGGGTTTTCAAAAAGGTGTTATCTAATTATATCATTCTCCAGACTAAAATCATTGAATGGCTCCCTGTGTCCCCCATGAAAGAAGCCAAATTCCTTAGCATGACATTTAAGAATTTTTGTTGTCTAGCCTTTTTGTGTACTTCTCTGATTTTATTTCTCTCCTCCTTCTACCTGGCTTTCTACTTTAAGTTGACTCCCCAGCCTCCTGTCCCCCCAAAAAACCACTGTGGCACTTTCACAACTTGCATCGCAAATTATGATAACTGGGGTTTTTTTCCTGTCATACTGACTATTAACTTTTTTTTCCTTGACTTTCTATATCCTTAAGTAATATCTACTCTGAATCTAGTAAAACTAGCAGTCAGTGGATAAATGGACAATAAACATGAATAAACATTGCTAACATACGATGTACTTTGGACCTGAAAAGATTTTTTTTTTTGGAGGGGGGAAAGTGTAATCTTTGGTCTATAACAAATTCCCTAATCTTTTGTTTGGCCTGTAGAATGAGTATTGTTACTTTGTTTAAATAGCATGATCCCTCTTAAACCTATCTTTTGAAGGAAGTAAATTGCAGAACTGAAAAACTTAATTTTCTTTCAGTTTGTATGTACTTACAGTTTTCAAATATCAAAGTCTTAATTTATAAAGTAGAAATTTATTCTAAGTATTAACACGTAGCTTGACACTATGCTTACACTAACTATAATTGAAACATGATTGTGATGTCATAAAATATATTGTACTTAGTAAAATATAAGAATAGAAAAGTATAGGTGATATGAATAAACCAAAATTGTATATTTTAGGATTGCAGGATTTCAAAAACTTATGCAGATGCAAGTTATCTATTAGAAATATTATTAATGAAAATATTTCTAAGACACTAGCAAAAAAAACTACTGAAAATATGTTTTTATAAGTATTCATAGAATGTGAAGGGAGTTAATATATTATTCTGGCTCCTGACCAGTATATCATTTTTCATACTTCCAAAAAATACTAGTATTTCTGAAGACAGATGGAAAGTGTTATTAAATCTAAGCAAGGAAGTCCTTAGCCAGTAAAAACATATTTCATCCTGCAAAATTCTCTTTTTTTCACATACTAATTTTTCTGTAAGGTAAATGAGATACTGATATAACAGATTCCTTTTCACAAAGATTATTTCTATACTAAATTTAACTTCTTATTTTATCATTTTGTAGTTATAAGACATTCCTAACATGTGACTCTTTGTAACTCGAACATGGTAATATGGCTACTTTTCTTTATTGCTGTTCATTGTTTCTCATGTATTCTGTTAGAGCACAAAGTTTGCTAAATAATGTGAAAGTTGTACTAATACAACTAGTAATGTTGTTAGGAATTAATTTGAGCACTGTGTATAAAAAAGTATGTAACTCTCATGAACAGTGCCAAGGAATACATAGAACTGTTTTCTTCCCCACGCATTTTCAGAGGATGGTCTTTGTTCAGTTTGTACCAAGAGAAAACATTGAATAACTGTGGTGAGAAGCATGCAGGTGTGGTTGGAAAATAGATGAATAATTTCTGAGTCTCACTATTTGATCAGTTTGAGTTATATAAAAGATTTCTGTTATTCAAGTACCTAAATACCTGTCAGTTGCCATCTTGAATTGGTAAAAAAAAAAAAAAAACACCTTTTCACTCATGCCCTACTACTGCAATCAATGGACAAATGTTAGTATCTCCATAGAGATTATACCTCTCGCTTTGATACATTAACAATACAGCAATCTGTTCTCAGCAAAGATTATTTTGGATTTGTTCAATTTAATTTAGGAGGATTTATAAAAATATTACACTGTGTATCAGGGTCTTTATGTGAAAGGAAAGCAGTTAGAAACAATGTCTAATACATTGTCCAGTGACCTTTATATAGAGACTCATTTATTAAATTTCTCCCAGTGTTAAAGAAATGTTTTTTCTTTTCCTAGTGATATACTTTCTTGTACTAGATCTGAGAACTAACTCAGTTTTAACTGTTTGGGCTTTAGTTTTCTTTAATGTGTGAATCTTGCACACCCACATTTTAGATCGTTATTAGCCCTTGTGCTCTTCACAGGCTAAGCGGTGAACCTGTGTCATTTAAAAACTACCATCTGCTTTACTTTATCAGGATCTCACTCATTCTTCGTCCTGCAGGTGGGGTGGCTCCCTACAGCTCAGAGCAAGCAGTAAAGCTTGCCTTCTGAATCTCTTGTTCCACTCATTTTTCTGAGGTTTTACAGAATCTATGATTTTCATTGGTTATTGCTTCAAACCTTTGTTGATTTGTGAAAACCTTTATCAGTATATTGATTTATTTTAGTTTAAAAAGAAAATTAAAAATAAAAGGGCAGAAATTAAAAATCATAATTTGAAGGCTTTACTTTTTAAAACTTTCTAAACACCAAATTTCTAAACAATTTTTGTTTTCCAGGCAATGAACATGTGACATAGGTAATATGCAAGGTCTTAAGGGAATCTAGAAGCTGAAATCTCAAAGTCTTCACACATTGTCTTTCAAATAATTCATTACCAACCTAGCGCTATCCCCTTTTAAACTAATTCATTATTTACATATCTGGGAGCTCAGAAGATGAAATTCCTTTGTTGGAACTTATGCTTTCAAATAGTGGGATAAATTTAAATGCATCTAATAATTATGCTCTGAAGTCTGTACTTGCATGCTTGAGAGTGTAATAATTTCAACAATGCCAAATTATTATTATTCCCTTTGATTATCACTCTTTACTGAAGAGACATTCTGGATAGAAACTTAATTTTTTTATGTCATTTTAAAGGACCAGTGTATGACTGTACTACTGGGAAAATTCAGAGCTTGAATTTTATAAGGGTAATCTGGAAATAGTAAATGACTTAAAACTTGTTTCATCTTAAATATTGTGAAAATTTTTAGTAATCCTTTATTGAAATAGAAATATTCTTAATATGTTGCTTGACTAATTTAAGAATTTTGCTCAATTCTGTGGTCAGTCACATTTAGGAATGAATAACTACTATGAAGATAACGATATGTAATGTATTAATTGTTGTTACTTTCCTACTAACCTGTTTTGAAACTCTGTTTTGTTATTATTTTTTGCTTGCTCACTTTAAAATAAAAAAAATGTTTCATTAGTTGTAATAAAGCAGTGTGATATTTGGAGGAAACTATAAGCCATTTTTGAAACAGGAGCATGAAGTAAAGCATATTACTTTAGTGGGTACATATGTATGTAGGTACTATGTTCTGATGTTGGGATTTTATAAATAATTAAAATATGTCAATAAAAGATGCATTAATTTTGTCAGACATAGTGATCAAATTTCCCATATGTTTAATGAAAGAATAAAATACATGCTGCTAGAAATAAGTGGTTTAGTGGTTAGTAAATAATTTTATGTTTTGGACAAAGCTGTAGAAAATATGAAACATTTTATAAAATATAGGATTAACTATAATATTCCTAAGTTTGATAAAATATTATCTAATATGTAAGTAATGATACACCTTTTATATGAATGAAACCATATGAAATTTTTATTTGCAAGTTTTAGCCAGCATATCCTGAAATTTTTTTTTTTTTTTTGTGGCACTGGGGATTGAACTCACAACCTCGCACTTGCCAGGCAGGCACTTAGGCCACTGAGCTATATCTCCTTAGCCCTTGCCTTTTTGAGACAGGGTCTCACTATGCCATTCAGGCTGGCCTTGAGCTCACTTTGTAGCCCAGGCTGGTCTCGAACTCGCAACGATCCTCCTGGCTCAGCCTCCTGAGCGCTGGGATTACAGGCATGAGCCACCATGCCCAGCTTCCTGAAATTTTTAGTAGCTTTGGAAAATGTTTAACTTGCATTGAAAGTTTCACTGTTTATTGCTTTAAACTGTTTGAAGATGTCTTCCTTTCCTGTGGATGTGTTTAACTACTGAAAATAGCTGGAAATGCATATTTTTAGGTAAATGTCTGAGGTAGAAAAGTAGCTTCAATATATGACTCTTCTGTTTTATTTTCATGGGTGTCTCGCACAAGAGTGAAGTTATTTTCCACTAATCTACACTGTCTGAATTCTGAACCAAAATACTTTCCTTCTAGTGCCACAGTTCACTTATAACAGGAACATGTGAAAGACTGAGTAGGGCAAGTCTCACCAAATCCAAGAAGATCCCCCAGCATTTTCAAACTTCAGATAGTTCAGTATAGTTAATTTCAGAACAGTAATTTGGTATCTTTATTTTGTGAGATAGAGGACGGTGTAGTGTTAAAGGATATAGAGGATGGAAAACCTGTATGAGTGTTTTTTTGTTTTGTTTTGTTTTTTGCACAACGATGTGAGGTCTTAGTAGATCAGTTTTAGGGAAGAGATAAGAATGATAAGTATCTGGAAATTATTCCCCTTAAAATAATTGATGCTTTTATAGTCCTTGGAAAGTCTTTCATACTATGCCCTAGTTGGTCTTAGGGTTCTAAGAGAAAGTAAATTTGGAGATAGAAAATAGAAGATGGTAGCTTCTAAAGTGTTGATTAGGTGCTGGGGTAAGGTGCTTGGCTAGCATGCATGAGGCCCTGAATTTGATCCTCAGTGCCATACATACACAAAAAATAATAACTGCTTGGAAACTGGCAGAGTGTTACTTCTGCCTTATTCTTCAGTCAAAGCAGTGACAGAGGCTGCCCAGAACCAAGGAGGAGACGTAGACCTCACTTGTTAATGAGAAATATTGAAGAATTTGTGGACATTTTTAATATGCCTTTGCCTCTATGTGCCAAACACTGTTAGGTTATTGTGAGACAGGAATGAATAAAACAGACATCACAGTTTGCTTCCTGAAGCCTATGATCTGACAGAAGAGGAAAGAAACAGTTACAATACTGTGTGTTAAACACTGTGACAGGAGAGTATGGGCTTCTATGGACTTACACAGGAAGAGCTCCTAACATGGATGAAGTGGAGGTCAGGTGCATCTCTACAAGGAAATAACCTGAAGTCTCTACTGTGAATTGAGTTTTATTGATATGATTACAGCGCAGCCATACTTTTTAAAAGCTTATTTCTTATTTATTTATTAAAGGAAGCTACTGACAGAGTCGGAGTGATAGTATCAATTCGATTTTCTCGATTTTGAGCATGGGTGAACTGAGTCTGTGGGAAGATGGTCATTATTTGGGTTGAGGAGCTGGGTTGGAGGCTCTTAGGACCTACCAGTAGCAACCTCCCCTGGAAAATGATTTGGAAGAGTTGCCTCACATCATAAGAATTTGCTTGAACTGTATTTGGCACTACGTCAAGTTTGTCCATGTGGCTTATATTAATGTATTGATGAATTTTCTTTTCCCTGAAAAGAAGAAGAAATTCGCTACCCAGGGATAAGGGCTGTAACCAGCAGGTTTTTCATTTGCTTTAATAAAGGCCTACCTCTATAATTCTTAAATATATATGTGGGGCTCTGTCAGTTTTCTAGAACACTAGGAAAAGAAGACAAATTGTTTGAATGGTTTGATAAATTAGTTTTGGGTGTAGATAAACTGGTCTGTAAGAATACAGCCTTTCCTAGCATTCAGGAGGCTGAGTCAGGAGGATCACCATGAGTTTGAAGCTAGCCTGGGCTACATAGTAAACTCAAGTCCACCCTGGACCACATAGCAAGACCCCGTCTCAAAAAACAAAACAAAACAAAGGGGGAAAAAATAGCTTTCCAGTGTCAACATCAGCAAAAGGGAAGACTTCTGGGTAAAGGCCCAGAGTTAAGATTGTGGGATTTATGTTATTTTGGAATTTCAAAGAAATTTGAGAACAAAACTTCGACCAGGAAGTTCTTGCTGTCCAAGAATGGTGTTTATCAGAAAAATGAGGTTGAAAGTGTTTGAATAAACTTTAATCAGCTTATAGTAAGAGCAGCATGATTGGCAAAAGTTGTTACATTAATGACAAAGACTCCTAAAGATTTTGGAGTGGGATCATGCATCAGCAAGGCTAAATTTCATGTAAACAGCAGTGTAAACCTTAGTGGTCTGAATAGAATGTTCCATGTATATAACTAATTGAATTCTACTGCATCCTTTTATTTCTCTTGCTGTTTCTTGTTCTTACTGGCTTTGATTTTACATTAAAACAGGGACATTACTTTGGTGTACTCTATCACTGAATGTTTCTATTATTTTTGCTCTTGGATCCCAGTTCACAGTTTATATTGGCCCCATGGTTTTCATTCCACAGACATCAAGTAACGAGTATTTTTTCTTTGCATGGTCATTAAATATTTGGTTTGATAGGATGTATGTATTTTCTCTTAAAAGTAGAAGTGGCTTTTCCCCCTTTCACTGTTAGTATTTGTAATGTTTGGAGGGAAATCTGAGACAGCAACCTCCATGTGAGATGGATTATTTTGATAGAACTTGCTAACTCAAACAGGATGAGTAGGATGGGTGCTTGGCAAGATTTGATACTTATGCATTTGGCTTTTGTGTATAGGAGTCTACATATTGTGGTTGTTTCTCCATATTTATCCTCATTTTAGCTACTGCAGCTTGGCTGTGGGTATTTAAAATTTTTATCACTACAATGTCATACTTAAACAGTTTTAGTCTGCCTTATCAGATATTTATGGTGTCTTTGCTACTACTTTCTTATCTGTGAGGGATTTTAAAAGAAACAAACACCATCTAAGCAACAAAACACAAGGTAGACAGGATTGACTGTTTTCCCTTCAAAGTTAAATTATAGAATTTTTTGTCTTTTTCTTCCACTCCCATAGAGTATGTTGAAATAGTTGTGAAGCAGACTGAAAAAGATACAGCTATGTTTGCAAGTGTATTTCCTTAACCTCCAGCATTACAGAGAAGTATGAATGTATGTTCCTAAATGTGTCTGTTTTAGTGTTTAACAATGCAAGCCTGAACTAAATATGTTACCTAAGTAGTTCCTCTTCCTCCTCCTCCTTTTCCTCCTCCTCCTCCTCTTCTCTTCCCTTTTTATTTTCTTCTTTTTTTGATATTGCAGAGTAATTGAATCCAGGGCCTCACATTGAGCCACATCCCCGGCCCTTTTTAATTTTTTATTTTGAGACAGAGTCTGACTGAGTTGCCCAGGCTGGTCTCAAACTTGTGATTTTCTTGCCTCATCCTTCCAACTCACTGGGATTACTGGCCTTTGTAACCAGACTTAGCCCTAAATTTTTATTGTTGGTTCAAATTTTTTAAAAAAAGATACTTAAGCTCTTTGTAATAATCTTATAAATATTTAAAAAACTATTATTGGTTTCTTTTAAGTTTTCTCTGCTACCTCCTTCTTAAAACCTTTCCTTTAAAAGTATTTATTTAGTGCACTGAAACATCTTTGCTGCTTCTTAAAGACTCTTTTAAAAATTTTGTGATCACTTTAAATCTTATCATACCAAGGTAAATTTAATTGAAAATATATAAGAATTTGATATAATTGCCAATTTATGATTTGAGAAAGGGCATGTTCCTTCAAGTTGTTGTAAAAATCATTGTCTCCTGTGGACTTGCTTTCTAATAATAGTATATATTCTTGCTCTTTCTTGATGTAAACTTTCAAGATGATGAAGAGCACCTTTCCTCAGCGTATTAAGAGTTGAACTCATTTTTCATTGTTCAGAGTTTCACCATTGGAGGTGTTTGTCTTGTTATTAAAAGTTATAGATAGACCAGTGTGCATATATTTCATAAATAATATAGCATAGGGAGTTTACATTTTATGAAATGAATAAAACATTAAAGGGTACTTTGCCATCTGTGTGACAGGAATGCAGTTAGAATTAGTTGTCATGGCCAATGAAGAACAAATCGCTTTTTTCATTCAGTATATATTGATCATTATACAGTGAATGCCACCTCGTTCCGACAGATGGAACAAAAAGAAAATTAGTCCATTTGTTATTCTTGATGAAGTCTTTAAAATTGTCATTAATTGTGGTCAAAATACATAATGTAGTAGTAATTGTCAACATTTTTATTTAGTAAATAGAAGGGTTGTTTTAGTACTAGTTATTTGAAACTGTGAGATGTTATTTCCATCTTGCTAGGGAAAAATGTTTTCATTATATGATGGCGGATTCTACATTTCCCTGAAAGAGAAAAGTAAGGTCATTGATTTGTTGAAAACAATAGAAAGTGGCTGGGTATGGTGGCACACTCCTGTAATCCCAGCACTTGGGAGGCTGAGGCAGGAGGGTTGTTGCAAGTTTGAGACCAGCCTGGGCTACAAAGTGAGCCCAAGGCCAGCTGGAACTGCATAATGAGACCCTGTCTCAAAAAGACAAAAAAAAAAAAAGACAATAGAAAGTTTACAAATAAAATCTTCCCAAGTTCTCTACATAAAGAATATTTTAATAAAGAATAAAATCATGAAACAAATATCTCAGTCTGTTTTAATAGATTATATAGAGTACCTACAGTAAGTTCAGTATCAGGAATAGACATAAAACCAATAAAGACATGTCATCTTTGGGTTATGTGTTAGCTTTCTGACACTATGCAAAAAATAACTGAGAAAACCACCGTAAAGGAAGAAAAGTTTGTTTTTGCACACAGTTTCAGAGGTTTTGGTCCATGGCCACTTGACTGCATTACTTCTGGGGCCCCAGTTAGAACATCATGATGGGATGTATGTAGTAAAACTAAGCTGCTTACTCCAGGTCTGCTGGAAGCAGAGAGAGAGTGTAAGAGTCAGGAACGAGATATACTCTCTCAGTGACTTACTTCCTCCAGGTTGGCCCTACCTCATAAGAGCTCAGTCAGCTATTAACTCATCAGTGGATTAATCCATCAGTAAGGTTAGCGTCTTCATGATCCAATCCACTTCATGACCCAAAAGCCCCACCTCTGAATATAAGAATATTTATCCATTTTAAGGTTAATAGTCATTTAATTTTAACCTTTTCACTTGTAAAATTCAAAGACCTAATCCAAAAACGGGCATCCGCGATGAATATACACTTCTCAGACGAAGAAATACAAATAACAAATAAATCCATGAAAAAATGTTGAACATCATTGGTCATTTGAGAGATGCAAATTAAAACAACACAGAGATTCCATCTCACTCCAGAAAGAATGGCTACCATCAAGAAGTCAACCAGTAACAAATGCCAGTGGGGCTGTGGGGAAAAAGGAACTCTTCTCCACTGTTGGTGGGAGTGCAAACTGGTGCAACCATTGTGGAAATCAGTGTGGGGACACCGCAATAAACTAGGATTAGAGGTCCCATTTGACCCAGCTGTTCCCCTTCTGTGTATCTTCCCAGGAGAATTAAAAGCATAGTGCCACAGCGATATATGTGCACTCATCTTTATAGTAGCACAATTTGTATTAGTTAAATCTTGGAAACAACCCAAATGCCCATCAAATAAGGAATGAATAAAAAATATGCTTTCTTTTTTTTTTTTAAAGAATAGAGTCCTACTTAGCCATAAAGAAGTATTAACTTGAGATTTTTATAGATAAATGGATGCAACTTGAGATCATACTCATAAGAGCAATAAATCAGATCCACATGTATAAACATTGTATTGTCTCAGTGTGAGAAGCAGAACGAGTAAATAGTACTCAAAACGTACAATAGATATTGTGAATTGGGAAGAAGCTGTTCAGAAGAAAAGAGGAACTGATGGGAGAAAGGGGAAAGGAAGAAAAAAAAATATATAAACAGCATAGTTAAGATAATTATACAAGTAGTTTCTCTTAGTTCATTGAAAAGAAAGGTTTGAGCTAATATTGTTTGGACAATATTTCTTGCCTATATCTTTTACTGTAATTACTATGAAGATAACAATATGTAATGTTTTAATTACTGTTATTTTCCTATTCTCTTGTTGGAAATTCTGGTGTTTTTTTTTTTAATTAGCAACCCAGTTGCACAACATAAAATTGACTTTAATATTTTGTAAGTAAACCATTTAGCTTTAATAATGATTTTCATTTCACTTTTTTTTATTTTAAAGAGTATAAAACCAAGGAAAATAAAACAGAATGAAACCAATCAAAACAAACCAGTGTAAGTAATACAGGACTTCAAAACTTTACAAAATTAACAATAATTACCATATTGTCTTCAAAATAGCTGCAGATATCCTCAGACATAGTAAAAATCAAAACAACAGAATAGAACCAATAAAAACAAAACAATGAATGAAATAAAGGACTTCAAAACAAGGCAACAGTAAATCCAAAATGGCTACCATAATATATCTTGCTATCTTTGAAATAACTGCTCATGCCATCAGATATAACAAAATCAAACAAAACAAAAGTGAATAAAACCCAACCCAACAAAACAATGAAAATGATACAGGACTTCAAAACAAGACAGTAGGGAATCAACAATGGTCACCACCCTCAGAAGGAGATCCCCCCTAGGTACCACACTGTGTACTGCTATCCCCTGAACAGATGATCACACCACTGGCCCTAGACCTGCAAGGTCAGTAAAACACCAAACACCACAAGCATCAAATTACATTCCACCTCAGTAGCTATCAGCACAGCCTGTATTTCTCTGGATCCGCTGGTCACTTATTGGCGGGGGGATTGGTATTTATTGTTTGCCAGCCCGCGTGCTGGAAGGAGCTGGGTTCTGGCTGTCCCCCTGCTGGTGGCGGCCAGGCATGACCCTGGTTTGCAGGGGGAGCTTGCTTCTTGGTGAGGCCTTGTTCTGTCGCCCCGCAGCCTGCAAATGGTGCTGACTCATGGGGAAAGG
>RJWT010047942.1:0-11220 GCA_004365215.1 Cuniculus paca | reverse complement strand
CTGGGCAAAAGTGACACAGTTTGAAAGCACCCAATCTGGTACAGAAATACAGGATGCCAGAAGCTGATGAGACAGCTCGGAACATCAGTGAGGGAGCAGATTCCTTCTGTCTTCCTCCAGAATGGTGTACTGGCCTTGGGGACAAAAATCCCTTAAAACTCATCATGATGTATGTATTTTTCAGCACCAATAGCACCATTCAAATCAATAAACAAAACAATAGCTGTAAATTTGACTTTCTTGGTATCATTTCTTTTAAGGGGAAATCAATCTAATGAAGTGTATGGACAAGTTCATCAAAAACCATTGAACTGATGCATTTTTTTTATTTTTTAAACAGTATGTTGTCAGTATGAAAAAAGAAAGATGCAGTGCAGGGTGGTGCTGGACGCACAGGACCCAGAAGTTCCCTGGCCATCTGTGTGCCCACGGCCTTAGAGCATTTGGGAAGGGAGACTCTTCTGCCAGGTGCTTATGGGGATTCTACCATTGTTATGGTTGCTAGGAAGCTCAGGGATTTTCTTACCAGGTTCCTCTGCTAGAATTTATAAGTTCTTCAGAGACTTGAAGATACTGTTTACTCAATTTAAGTCAAAGTTGGGATTCACATAGATCAAGATCTGCAGGTAGGAAGCAAAGTTATACTTTCTTTTTGCTTGTATGTAAAAAGTTGTGGTGTTGACATTTTTATGGGGCCAGTGTAAGAATAAGGCCTCTCTGTGTTTTGTGGTCAAAACATTAAAGACTAATGCTTTGTAAATTCCAAAATACTATTAATAAAGCCAGGAATATTAAGTGATGTAGGGAAACAATTATAATGAGGACATTAGTAACAGAAAGTGACTAATTCCTGGCATTATAAAAAATGTAATAATTATCATTCAAGAAGGTTGCACTGTATTTATTAACTAAAGAAAGAAATCCACCCCAGTGAAAAATTTGCACAGAGAGTCTTCCACGAAGTGTGGGAAGTAGTTCCTCTTACTTCTCACGGTCACAAAGCCACTCTGCACATCATGAGTGCTAAGAAACTTGTGGCTTTGTGAGAAGCCTTGGGCAGGGAGGTAGGCAGCTTGTTCATGGGGATAACAATGGCAAGTACTCAGGAAATTCTAAATTCCCTTGTGCCCCAGATAAAAGTTCAATTCTAAGACCATCAGTGTAATTCCTTGAGGTTTGGCATCAGCCTTGAATAAAGTACTGAAGTGTAGGACACATTCGGAGGTTATAAGGACTTGAGTGAGGAGGCTTCATGTGTTGAGCAATCAGATTAGTTGATCGCTCAGGCTGTGATCAGGTTTGAGGGTTGCCCACCACTGGGTGTCATTCTGCTTTGAGTCTCTGTTTTGCCTATCATTTCCTCTAGTCAGTCCCTAGAGCTTCACAGTATTCTCCTCCTGCCTAAGAGGGAATGGAAGAGACAAGGGCGATGCATCTTGGTTTAGTGGCGTCTCACAGAGCACTGTGCATCACTGTTCTACCCTAAGGAGCTTTTTGTTGGTCCTTTTAGAAAGCCTGGAATTGCTCCTACATAGGTTATGGATGAATGTAAGCCCAGGGGAATTCAGAGAAACTCACAAATAAAGCCATTGTCCCTGCATGGGGTAGGGTGTGGCTAATGCTTGCTTTGTATTTTTCTAAAACCTGTGTGGTGTGTACACCTTCCTCTTGGAAAGGCTATTATATATATAAGCTAGGGAAAAATTGAATAGCAGTACACATGTAAATGAAATTAGTGTAGCTGTATCATAAAAGTGGTGGGAGGGTGCACTGTTGAGATATAAATGTCCTGTTTCCAAAAACACGTTGGTAGAAAATGTTTTACACATTTCCATGCACATATGAATACACACTCCTTATATACTCCTTCAGTCACTGGTAAAAGATTTTCCAAGTCACATATTAGAAATCTTAGATTACTCAGGGTAATACATGTAAAATTGTACAATTGGTTGCTTTTGGGGAAGTTCCACAAATTTCATACACAGTTGAATTTCTATTATAGACAAGTCATTCCAGGACTTGTCCAGATATTTCTAGAATAATCCTAGATATTTTGGAATGGAGAAGTAATTGAAACTCCTGCGGAGTTTGTATATTAAAATTTCCTAATACCCATCTTTTTCGTTTTTCAGATCCATTTCATAATTCAAATCAGTGGGGATTTTGCTAGAAATTTCTCTTATAACTTCTTTAAATTCCTTGTATTTGGAGGTAATGTAATCCACGTGGTCATGATTTGGTCTTACTTTTTTCATTAGAATGTTACTTTCCACAAGGAATTTGTTCACTAGCAAGCTATGTGAGAGTTTTAAAGGTCATTTTTTTCCTAGAAAAAGGAAACCACATTTGATCAATAACACAGTTAGTTGTAAAGTCAAAGTACAGAAGGACTTATGAAGATATATTGTTTCACTCTTTAACTTTAATAACTTAGGCTCAAAATATTTGGAAACTCACCAATCATTGTCAGAAAAATGCACTTCATTGTTTTTCCTTCACAAGCTCAGAATTCTTTTTCATTTGTAAGATGCACTTTACCTTTTCATTACACTAACTTTTTCATTTTAAATTTGGTTCTTAGATTTTCAATTAAAATTACTTGCACCCAACTGTGTATTATAATTATCTTGTATTTCAACATATCTATGCATACAAGTACCCTTTATAAACTTGAACACAGTTATAAAATGTGGCTACATATACAGGATTAATATAAGCAAGTTATTCTCTAGACTATGAGCTCTCTGCAAATATACGTCTTCTTTATCTTGGTATCTGAGCATAGTAAGGCCTTGATAAATATTTCGATCATAAAAAAATGTTAAAAATAACAATAATGAATAATTATAGCAAAAAATCTGCTGTTTTAGAGAGGTAACTGTTGACCAAAGAATAATATGTCAACAAGATACAATAATACACCAACATGTTCTTTAATCTAGCCTTATAATGGATGAAAGGCACCAGACTAAGGTCTGAGGGACTGGGAAAGCTCTCATTCACACAGCTGTTCAGGCCGCGCCCTGCTCCAGCAAGGTCTTTGCTGGGAAGAGGAGTTGGGGGATAGAACATGTTGTAGGGCTTTCAATAATTTATATACAAACTTCTAATGTTAATGTGATATTTGCGATCCAGAAATAACTACATTTAATTTATCTACACAGCATTTACACAACATATATAAATATATACAAGTACATGTGTTGTATACATTTGTTCAGCTACACATTTTAATTCTACATATAAATTTGTGTATATAGCTTTCACAATACGTATGTTGAATGAATACTTAGTACATATTCATATTCATTAAGGAGAACAATGTAGGACAATACCATTGAAATTCATGCATTCTTTTATGTCACACATAAAAGAATTCTTTTACTGGTCAATTCTTTTATTGACTCAGTGAATATTCTTTTTATTTGGACTGTTCATGTGGATTCTTTTGACAATGGTCTCTGGTATATGAAGTTTTTTCATACTTATAACTATGGCAATTGCCAAAAAATAAAGCATGAAACTCCCTGGAGATATTAGAAAATTTAAACCTTGCTTAATTGATATAATCAAATTTCTGAAATCACAGGAGAATAAAGAAAACTTGTTCGAAGGCTACGTTCCCCGCCAAAGATTTTCTTTGTATTATTTTTGTAAGCTGTAAAAACTATGAAATGGAGAATAAAAGGGGATCTTAGAGCAACATTTTCTCACATACTATGCATTCCTGACTTCCATACCCAAAGTCATACATCAGAATGTCAAGCTTGAAGATTCATTCTTTCCACAGAAGTCACATTCACCTTTGTACAAAAATGTTGATTCATCACATAGACATTGTGAAGAATATTTGCATGGGTAAAAACTTTTTCCATCCTAAATACCAGACGTGGAGAATAAACGTAGAGAAAAGAACCTGTGAAAAGTAGAAACATATAATTTGCCATGGCTTAAGATTTCAAAATACAAATAACAGAAGAACTAAAAATGCTATTAGTCACTCAGACCTTGTATTAGTTTAATCAGGCTATTGTCATTCTCATTAAAATCAACTTCCTTGTTTAGCCTTTCTCATCATCCACCTCTGCAGAGATGTTATAATGAAAGTACTATACAAATCAGCAGAATATCATTGTGGGGGGTGAGATGGAGGAATGGGTAGGAACAGCACAGTGTTATTTGGAGACAATTGCAAATAAAAAAATAAAAATATGGGAAAGTGTCCCAAATGAACTTTATCTATTTTAGAATTTTGATAAAGCTACAGCAGGTACCAGAAATCTGCTTTCTTTTCCTGAATTCTTCCCTCCTGTCCTGTTCCATGCAGTCAGAATAAAAAAAAAATGTGTAAGGAGAGAAGGGAACATGAGCATGATGGATGAAAGAAAAGATTTCCAATGACTCTGAGAAGTAGTGTGAGATCACCATCATGTATAAAATCTTTGCTTAGGGGTGGAAAAGTAGAGGTAACAGTACTCTGAGTTTAGGCATTGAGCAAGGTTTTTGATAAACATGTATTTGAGTTGAGATTAAGAAAGCTGTTGAAGTTACGATGGAAATGGACTAACTAAAGGAAATATAATAATTCATATATACAAAGATCACTTTTTAAAGTTTATGTTGTTTTTTATAAAGCTTTGTGAGGAATAATTTATGGTGAAATTATGTCAATGAATGTAAAATAAGATATAATATGGAAGCAATTATTCAAAGAACTACAACCACCAAATAAAACACAAAATACTTCTGATAAAAGTCCTGATAAGTAAATAAAAATTTATTAGGCTGCATGATCTAAACATATTTTCTTCAAATTCTTCTTCTACTAAATGGGAAAAATCCACTGTTAAGAGGACTAATTTAATTCTTTGTAGAATGTTTTAAGATTGCACTAAATTAAAGATGTTAGTGAAAAATTTATAGAATGTTTACATTCATCCTTATTGTTGAAGAAAAAACAATTTTCACAAAAGGCAAAAGAAGACAATATAAATCACCTGAATTTAAAAGAAGTTATACATATATATGTAGTTACTTTAGGAATTGCAGATTAAATACTGAATTAAAACAAAGAAAAAGAAGCATATTATTTCAATCACCTAATGCCAAGATATTCTATGGATGTTAAAATAATTTCTTTGAATATTTTCTCCTTCTTTGGATTAAGTGTACAGTTTAGTTGCTCACAATGTCATTTATATAGTCCAGAATATGAATAATCAAAAAATACTTGTGATGAAACGATTATTTGAGTGTTCCTGGGTATATGCAAATACTTCATAATGATTTTAGAAAAATTCCACTGTCAGAGTGCTAATTACCAGCAGTGGTGGCAGCTCTAGTAACCAGAAAAATACTGGTTTTTCCGGTTTGCAAGAGTGAAGAATGTTGACAGAAAGCACCTCCCCATGATTCATGTGTCAGAACAGGGCTTAAATCATTCTTCACTGAAATTTCTAGGTTATTCCTTTGCACAAGCTTAGTGTATACATTACTCTCTTATTCTCATGGTTACTAAAAGGAGAGAAAAAACAATATACAGTACTTCAAATTGTAACTGCTTTACTGTTCAATCCCATGCACACACAAAAAACTTTCATCTGAACATTATCTCTTGGATGGTTTCACTGTTTTCAATTGACTTGGATAAGACTTGCCCTCTTCCCTTTGAAAACAATGCAGAAATACCCACAGGCAATCAAACAGCGCATACTTTCTATATTCCTGATAATGAGAGCTAGGATCTTATGTACAGCAATGTTTAACTAATCTGAAGGCATTGCAGAGCAGGGAAAATTAACCATAAAAAGGTTGTCAGAGAAATTTATTTTTTTAAAAAGCAAAATGGAAAGATGAAACAAATGATTCTTTGAGTTAGGTCATTGGGCTGAATGAAGCAACTCAATGATTAACTATTAGCTTTGTAGTTAACAGGAAATATTAAATTACTATAGGACAAATATTACATAATACCATTCACTGATCCTCTCAATTCTTTTTTTCCCTTCAAAGAAAATATGAGAATACAAAGCAAAATGAACAAATTAAAAAAAAGACAAAACATGTGTACCTTGTTTTGCTTAGTCTATATGAACCTGTGTTCAGTGTTAGAGTCAGCTCAAACCCACTGTATTGTTAATCAGTGAATAGAGGATCTGAGGTGTTTCCAGTAAAGTTCTTTCCACCTGGTGTCTGGAAGCACCAACACAATTGAATCAACACAATTTTAATTTTTATGTTGCCCTTAGTGTGGACAATGGATGCTGTAAAAGATTAAAAGTTGAACGTTTAAATCATTGTTTTTTTGCAATTGGCAGTCTAATGGAAGAGTTAAACACATTTTCTACCTGTTTCATTCCTGCATAAAGGAATGAAGAAAGAGTTCAAAAGAGAAAAAATTAATACGTATTCAATAGTTACTTTCCAGAGGTGACCAGAAGATGTAGGAACAGGATTTCAGCAACTGCCAATAAAGGAGAACTTATTATAAGTAGTGAACACAGCATCAGCAAAAACATGTTAGCTGATGTTCCAGCCATAAGTTTACAGTTAGTGTTACAGAGAGAATGTAGGCCGAGTAACAGATTCATCAGTGGGAGATCAGTAGCATATGAGGGATCATTTAATGGAGAGCTGAAATGTTAGTTTAAGAAAAATGTGGTTCAACCTGAAGACAATGGAAAGGCATGAAATGTCTTTTTTTTGTAAGTAGTGATTGAGCTTCCTAAAATGCAGCCCTGATCATACTGACATCTTGAAGAAGTGTATAGATCAACTGCCAAGAAGGAATTTATGAGGTGGTGTGAGTTGTGGTCTCCAGAAAAGCCCAGTGATATCTCCTTATGCCATACTGAGAATATCCTTTCCCTGTTCCTTGTAACATTTTATTCCTTACGCCTCACCGCCATCCCCAGCCAGCCTTTCTATGTCGAGCATCCAGATAAACTCCTTCCATCATCAGTCCTCGTTACAATGAGACTGTCTGATAAACAATGCATGTACTCTGCAGCAGCCTTTTATGTCTTAGTGTTTAGATAAAGAACCCAGCAACAATCAGCCTGAGATCAGTGAAATGCTTTCTGGATGATACAATGGTTAACTTCACAGGAATGTTTTACACACCTTATTTGGGGACCGTTGCCATCTTCTTCAAATTCTACCTCTGACCTCAAACAGCCTTGTGAAGATTCCTTGGTTTTCTTAATGTTCAGAGGCTACAAAAGGGAATGGAGTAAACTACAGGTAAAAGGACATAGTGAAATGGCAACTACAGGAGAACATCTCAAATAGTACCCTATGGCTATAGACCTTAGGTGTGACCAATTCAGTGTCAGCTTTACCTCAGAAATACAGAAACCCATACAGCCTTCATGTTCACAGAACAAAACTGCCTCCAACATTGGTTGTTAGGAAGTGAAAACATTTAATTTGTGTTAGAAAACATCTAATTTGTGTATAAAACATAGCATATATACATATATATAACACACATACATATATAACATATACATACGTATATATATATAAACAGTATACATACATATATAAAATATATATATTGTATAAACAGTATAACTGTGGCATTAAATGGTCATGGAAGAAATTTCATTTACTTTATAATGTACTAAAACAAAATGTCTTAACTTTGTCTTCTTAGGAGACTAATGATGAGAAAAGCTGAGAAATAGTATCACAGGGGCCCCAGCAGGTTCATAGAGAAAGTGGAGAGAATGAGAGAGGAAAACCTATGAGGAACCCCACCTGGATTCCAAGTCTTGCACTGAGGCAGAGCTGTCCAATATTGCAGCATTGGCTCACACAGGCTATTCAGCAAGTTGAGGCAGAAGAGGAAACTCCTGGTCTTGCAGGCTTCTGAGAGCCTGCTGGATGGAAGCTGGGGATGAGGCATGCTGTGTGTTATGGTTTGTGTCTAGATGTCCTCCCAAAGCCTCATGCGGCCATAGGTGGGGCTTTTTCAGAAGTGGCTGGATCTACATTGTGTGATGCTGGGATTTAGGATGATAACTAAATCAGTCTACTGATTGGTTTGGCACCAACCTAATCCTGGTATCTTAGAGCATAAAAGGGGCAGAAAGAAGCTACTAAGGTCCTCCTCCTTCCCTTGTTGCTTTGCTACCTTATGCCTGCCATGAATGTTTCTCGTTTATAAGGTCTTTTCTCTTTTATGCCTGCCATGAATGTTTCTCTTTTATAAGATCTGTCTGCCCTGCCTTAGAGCCAGCTGATTATGGGCTGAAACCTCTACAAACTGTGAGCTAAATAACCTTTTTTCCCTTTAACTTTGGTGTTACATATTTTTGTCTCAGCAATGAGAAAAGTAACTAAGATGCTGTGCCGGTTTAGGAGTGGTGCACTGAGCTTGAGGGTGGGAATTCCCGTGAATCTCCTGGTGTTCAGGTTGTCATGACAGTGACAGGGCTTCCCTATCTTGCTCTATGCTCACAGACAGATGTGCAAGGCTGAGCTTGCCCTTAAGTGCTGTCTCTCCAAAGCATGCAAGTCTTGCTCTTCCTACAAAATATGGAAGTCCTCAAGAAGAAAGTGTTTTGGCTATTTTGGGCTTCTGCAAGCCACCAGACTGGCATAGAAGGAATTTGGCAATAAATTGAGCTTAGAGTGAAGACACATTGTCCCCTTTGTGAATGAGGGACAGATAGATGGAGAGAGCCAGCAGTCATCTTGGACCATCCATGAGATCAGATGGAGAGTCATCTTTGCTTCTGTGAGAGTGTCTATATAATTGTTTTGTCCACCCACAAACAGCTGGAGTCTTTCCCAGTATCTGACACTTGGGAACTGGTTGGCAAAATGAATAGAATGAGAGCAGGGGAAAGCAGATTGCTCTTTAAGGAAAGCATAAAATGTGAAGGGTGATGGAGGAGAGCTGGAGGACAGTAGATCAGGGTAAAACTAAGGAAAATGAAGGTAGGGTTGTCAAGACCATTTGGGTTAAGGGAGAAGAAAATCCTTCTGAAGGCTCATTGGCTAGATGTGTAATTTTCTCTAATTATATTGTATGAGAAATTTATGCTTATTTATTTCTGCCAGAGACTGCACAGTTCCAATCAAACATGCAAAAACATGTATATCTCATCTTAGGTACATATATGACATTTGAGCACATAATTTTCTAATTTGATAATTATTTAATGAAGTGCTTCTCTCATGAGTCCTTCCTTTGAATTTCTTTTTGTATCCCTATATGTAAAGTAGAAAGTGAGAGGATACTTCCAAAAATGGAAGTGCATCAGGCGAGGCAAGAAAACTTGATGAGGCTGTCACTCTAGATCTTTAGGGGATTTCTTGTAAAGGGTGAATAATACTCAATATAATTACTTGCTGGAGGATTAGGAAGTAGTGTTTAATTATAAGTTTATTCATATAAATGTTTATGGACTTGTACTGACAAGCCTCAAGAGAGGTAAAGTTGTAAATCCTGTGGGAGAAGAAACAGGTCCACAAAAGGAAGTAATAATGTTATACCACGTCATTTCATGTGAAATCAGCTGTAGAATTCATGTTCATACCTTTTATGGTTAAAACAGTGGAGACTTGATTTGCATTTGAAATAAGTGCTCAGGTTCATATCCAGTTAAAGCCAAAGAAGTGCACACATTTTGACAAGACTGAGGTGCAGATAAAAGTAAGGATTCTCAAAGTCATTCAGACCAACCTTATATTTATGTCTGCCAAGTGTGTTGTGAAGGGAGAGGGGACAGATTTACAGCTCAAATCCAGAAAGGAAATACCTCAGTTTTCCATATTTCTGTTTTCTAAACCTGAGTTGTCCCCTTCATTATTCAATTCTGCACTTATTTCAGCAATCACATAGACACACATAAACACAAATACACATATATCACATACATTTACTACTTTGTTAAAACCATTCAACCTAAGTTTCAAAAGGAAGATTAATTATATGAGGATGCCAACATGGCATAGAGGGAAAATAATTCTCTGTCATAAATCAAGTATACACCATTGAAACCACATGCTTTAAAAAGTAATGGCTTCCATCTATACAAAAAGGATCACAGTATTTACAAATTGAAAGCTATTGTACCTAGCTCTATCCATCCTACTTAGAGGGAACAGCCACCTGTCACCAATACTCTAAAAATGTTTCTATATATATGAATCTGTGCCTTTTAAAATGGTGCTGCCAGGAAAGCTATGCTCATTCCTAACAACATAGAGTTCCAGTTCTGAGACACGTTCTGAGAGCTTTGATCTCAAAGTTGACACGTACCTAGGGAGAGAATTTTTTTTATTTCATAAGCTGTGCCTACAGCAGGTGTTGCTGAGTATGTTCTTTGTTTGTTTGGTTGCCATGAATTTACTAATCTTCTCTATATAATATATGTGAAAGAATCCACTAGTGTCATTACTAAATTGAGATGCTAAATGAGTACTGAGGCATAACAACACTGAAAAATGTGACACACATATGCTTTGTCCAGGCTCAATAAATCTGCTCTGTCATTTCCTTTCAAAAATTTCAAAAGAATGTCTTGCAATTAATACCTTTTGTGCATAAAAAGTTACTCCAATCTGTTTTTATTTCATGAAGAAACAAGGGTTACAACAGGTAAGCGAATGACAGATGTGTGGGGATTTCATTGTTCTATTTTCCCTTTTGTTATTTGAAGAATTTGGTGTGGTTTTTGGTTTTCTATTTTTTCAAAATACAACTAATACAAACTCTTTTTTAGTTGAAGAATCTTGCTTTGATGTCCTATAATGAGTCATTCTTCAGGAATTACAAAGTAGGAATAACATGAGTATTTACATTGCAATTATTAAATTGTCTTTCCACCATGATAAAACTCAATATAGGATGAGTTATAAGGTATCTGTTTTTTAAGCAGTGAGTGAAATTAAGATCTTTAAAGGAAAAAACAAACAAACAAACTAAAAGCCTACATGAAAATTTGTGTTGTAATATTTACAAACTAAAATCAGTTATCCATCTCTAAAAAGAGATTTTGATGAAAAGGCAGGTTCCATATGGAAATACACACATTGCAAAATGATTGATTTTTTTCTAGGAAGGTTCAGGTTTGAATGTGTCACACCAATACCGAGAGGTTTTCTTTTTAGTAAGTCACACATTTGCCTCTTGCTGAGGAGAAAAGAACTATATGAGCTATTGATTTTCACAGTATTCCACCCCCAAACAAGTTACAGGACAAA
>RJWT010047941.1:0-11221 GCA_004365215.1 Cuniculus paca | reverse complement strand
TGTGTTTTTGACAGCTCAGATTGGCTGGCCGGGAGCTAGAGAAGGACAGGAAACCTGATGATAGGGTATCACAGCGAAGACCAAAGAGCCTGAACGGGTAAGGGAGAGATCAACAGACCTGGGTTGGGCTAAATGGAGGGGTGGGGGAAACTGAGGCACTTGTGTCCATCTGACTTGGGTAGGTAGAGTCACACACTGAGACAGGAACCAAGGAAGAAAAGAAAATTCAAAAATTCAGCTTTAACCCTGATGAATGTTAGATACAGAAATGGTGTTTTGGTCAAATTGTCCAAGAACATTTTCTTATTCGTAGCAAGCTTGTGATTTTAGCACACATTTTCACAGAGAGTCATTTACATGTTATCATTTATTATTTTTCTTATTACCAATAGAGTCAAAATTACTTGTTTTGCTTAAACAAATTCTGCAAGGAACATAAGGTATGTGCACGTGTACACACACACACTCAACATGTATCCTTGAAAATGTTAGATTAGAATATGGGTGTGTTCATATATGTGTATGTATATGTATATATGCAAGATGGATAACTATACTGCTAATCTCTATAAGTTCATCAAAAAGAACAGTTTGTGTTTTCATTGTTGGATTGTTTGGTCATTTTTTTTCAGCCCAAATCTGTAATCTGAACAACAACTTTTAAGATAACAGTATGTAATATATTAATGAGTGCTACTTTCCTATTTTTTTGAAATTCTTTATTTCTTTTCCTTTTTTTGTTTTGTTTTTAAAATAAAAAAAAAACCTGAAAAGAATATGGGTGTGTTAATAAGGCTTGTACTACACAATAACAAAAATGTTCCCTCGAACAACAAAAAGTTAGATTAAAAAGAAAATAATATTTAGTGAGGGACTAATATACAGAGTTTGCTAAAAAATGTGTACACACAAGAAAAGCATGTAAATATATTTTAATACTAAATTTATTGTGGCATTATGCAATTAATACAAGTCACCTTTGTCCTCTACAATTACAAGAAGTGCTCAAAGTGATGGACATCTGTTGAAAAAAAGCACATTATTTTTCATTTTCTGAAGTGTATATACATTCTTTTGTGCTGGACTCTGTATGATACAAGATGTCAAGTGATGAAGAGATTGGACTATGATGGACTTTACATACAAAATAGGAATTAATATTAGCTGATAAAACTAGACGGTGGAAAAAGATGCTGAAGGAAGACATTTTTAATTTGGGGATAAAAGTGAAGGAAAACAGGCTTTTGATCTATGATTTTAATGTAAAATATGGTTTGAAAAATGGTAATACGTAAGCAGATTATTTCCCAGATGTTTGCTGTAAGAATGGCATCTTACTAGGACGTGCTTCTCAGGTGTATAATGCTTACTTTGGATCTTAGCCCATTTGCTATGTAGAAAAGTGTGTTAGACCCATAGCCTCACGTTTGCCCTATTAAAATTAGGTTGTAATCCTCACATGGCCGATTACTGCATATCTTCTGCCCTACAGATACATGTTTTGATTTCTCTGTGGAAGAAATTCTCAGTGGCAGGAAAAATAAGAAAGGAAGAAGACACACCAGGGTATTAATTCCTATTAAACATCTTTGTGTTTCAGGCAAAGCACTAAATGCTTTGTTATGTTAGTCACCTCTGGCTATTTTTAGTGAGATAAGCACATAGAATTAAATTCATACCCAGGTAAGTGAATAATAATTCTTTTAAACAAACAAATAATGGGCAGGGAAATTACAGTTTCAGAGAGATGCAGTAAATTGACCAAGATTATAGTCTCAGTCTGCAGTGGACCTATTTACCCCTGCTATTCTCTGCTATTTGCTAACGCTGTCCCTGGTCTGTGCTCATCAGCTGGCGGATCACCCTATGCTTTTGCAATGGAGAACAAGTGTGGGGCAAAATCAAACATCAGAAAAGGGAATAGAAAGTGAATTATGTTAAACACAGATTACTGAACCTAGCCCCGGTACTTCCTAAAGTTTAGTAAGGAGGAGTTTCATTGCATCACTCAAAAAAGGCAAATGTTGTGGAGGGAAATAAAGCATAATAAACTGAGTCCAAACAAAGAGGAAAACATCTCAAACTTAACTCAGATTTTGAATTTAATTCACAAATATACTTTGAGCTCGCTTAGAAGATTTGCTATTACCAGTGTGTGGTAAGTGAAAGAAGGGAAAGAGTTGCTAGGGACCATTTTGTGAGCAATATTAAAACATTATTTTAAACTGCGCTTTTACCAACAGTAGTATGAAACTGTGTTTCCTCCTTATTCACAAGCATGTTTTCAAAGACCCCAACAGATGTGTAAGAACATGGATATGATGGAACCCCACATACGCACTGTGTATTTTGTTTGTACTATGTATTCATTTTATGCTACAGTTTTATTTACAAATCAAGAGAGTTTCTAGAATATGATAAAGAAACATACTAAAAAAAGGTAAACATCAATTTAGGCAATTGGCTGACCTCTATTATTAACTCCTCTTACAGACAGATGAAAGGACAGTAAAAACTGAATGACCAATCTCATTGATTACGGGTTTCTGTCCCTTTCCTTGACTTCCACTGTTCAATTAGAAATATAGCTTTGAATATAGTTTTGGGTGCTACACTTTGTTACAGATATACATGAAATAAAAAAGACTCATAGCATAGTTATTAGGAAAGCTATACAACTGGAAACCACATCACGGGAGGAAATGTGTATACTATCTCTTTCTTATATTTCTATCCATCCACAAATCTGCAATTACATCCTCAGGCACTCTAAGATGAGGCTCATTTTAGGCAAATATACACTCATTATTTTCATTCAAATTTGTTTATTTTCTAATATCATCTAATACCATGTTAAATACATCAAGAATGCCCATTCTCACAATTCCTTAGTCAAACCAGAAACATCCTTAAACAACAGTGATGACGTCTCCCTTTCCTGCTGTTCTTCTTTTGTCCCCATTTTCATCTTCCTAAACTATTTACCACAAAAGGAAATAGTTTCTCCATTGTGAGTCTTCTACAAGTGAATGGAGAAAAATAAAAGAGCAACAGAAGAGAAAGGACTCACTCTCATCCAAAGCAGTATGTTAGATGAGTTGATAGTTGAAGTAATGTCATGTGGAAAACAGTTTGAATAGTTCTTAGGGTAAAATGTATACCAAAGATTGGAAATAGTAGGCAAAGACGCTAGCTTAATGTAAGAAATGACTGAGGAAAACGACCTGGATTTGCTGGGTATATGCACTGCCTGGAGTAATTTCAAAAGAAATGAGGGTTAATTTGTTGAAAGAATAAACGAGTAAATGACTCAGAAGAGGAAATACGCTGTTTGCATCAGTTACAGGACACAAGAAATGATCATATGCGGGAGTCTAGTTTAGGCACTGGATACAGCTAAAATCCTCTTGACTTCAAAATCTGAGATTCTCCTTCACATAACGCTCCCTTCTAACCATAATAACATCTTTCTGTTTTTTACTATTATCCCTTACTTTGCATAATCTTCAGTTAATGATAAGTATCCACAGAGCCTCTACTCTGTAAAACCCTCCCTGTGTTCTGTGTTCTGGTGAAGCTAGACACAGAGTGTGAGATTTCTGACTTAACACATTTCATTATTTGTTTTATCCACATTTTAGGACTAGATGCCCTCAGGAAATTAAATAGAACAAATAGTGCAACTTATATTTTACTATTTAACTCTTCCTGAAAGAAAACTGCCATGTCTTTCTTCTACTACTTTCATTCTTCTAAGAAAACCTAACAGAAAGAGCAAATTTTCTAGTCATACAGAACTGGATATAACAATTTCAGCTCTGACACTTCATAGCTACATGACTTCAGGCAAGCTACTCTACTCTTCTGAAATTTAGTTTGTCTCTGAAATTGGGTAACAGCATTTATCTTAAATAACTTTTATGAATAGTGAACAAGATATGGCACCTTTGGTGTGTAGTATGATTCTTGGTCTTGACTAGTCTCGGACATGAAGGCAATGCTGATGACGTTGAGGACAGTTAAGAACCTGTTTGCTTTTTCTCTTCCTCTGAAAAGTACCAAATGCCAAGTAGTATTATAAATATGATTTTTCTTTTGAATGATCTCAAAGCATGGCATCAAAGTATTTTTAGTTTTTTTTCATGAAGTTTTATTAGGTGGTTTAAACCACACAGAAAATTAGACCACTTGTCCACAAACTGCAAAGATGTTCTGACTGTTGCCTGTATGAAAATGTCAGCATGAATTCCAATTATATTGAAAGCACACACAGAGCAGGTGCCTGATAAAAAGGCAATTCAAAGCCCTGCTGCAGCAAGCATAACTGTCCTGTGTCCTTCAGGTTGTAGACAAATCTGGACTTTTCTTGATGGACAAGAGGTTGTTTCTCTTATCACCATAGAGAAGAAGTGGAATTTATAAAAGAAATTCACCTAAAATATTTACAGGTCTTCTTTGTTACAATTAGGTCTTTTCGAGTGAAGCCTACTTTTTGGCTTTTACTATTTTCTTTATAAAAACATTGAGCAAGAAGCGTAGACTTAGAAAATCTTTTCTACCATTTGTCACTAATTTGGTTGCTCACTAGAGTCTCATGCCAGTTTTAAATTAGGGAAATGAAGACATCATTGGAAAGCAATGCTTACTTTGCTGCCTATCTGAAAATAATAGAGATTGCCACATAGTGGATGTGAGTATGAAGACTAGAACAGTCTTTAGAGATGGCCAGGATGAGCAAGGATGGCTGGGCTGCACCCACCATGCTCATAAACCTGGGCACACTGGGTTCTACAAATTGGACTTTTATGTCTGGCATTGTTCAGTGATACTGAGTTTATATGGAATAAAAATAAAACAATTAGCTCTTTTGATTCAGAGCTGAATGCTGTCCAGAGCAATTGCATGGTTGGCGCCAAAGAAAAGCCTTTGCGTGGGCTACCTCCTGACATTCAGTGCTGAAAATGTAGTCAAGAGCTCAATAAGACTCCAATAGGAGCTGTAAAACTGTGGTTATTTAAGAGTGCAAATCTGGTATATCTTTGTAGTATTAAAAACAGACATTCTCCTTGGCAGCTGCCAGAAGAAATGTGTCTTAGCAAATTTCCTGACTGAACTGAAGTATTCAGCATTTACTTAAAGATTTGAAGCTATAGCCCAAATTGTAATTAGCATACTTGTTATTGGCACTGAATTCTTTCTTTCCAGGAAACAGACGTAAGAGCAAAGCTGAAAGTGATAAAAATTTCATTTTTCATCAGTTATAGAAAAGGATTATATGATTATTCTCATTCCCACTCTTGTCATTCGAGTGCAAATTTTACCAATATTTCCTGTGCATGCCCAGAGCAAGCAACGACTAATGCTCTGAAATTGCATGGCAGGTAGCTACGTCTTCAATATTCTACTCTATATTTTTGGGCTGCACTGAATCCAATTTAAAATCTGAATTGTTGATGTTAACATTTAGTTAAAACTCAAATGTGACAGCCAGCCAGTGGGAAGGAGGGTAAGACTTGACACGAGTCTAGGTAGAATATCGCGTTTCTGGCTTTTTAAAAAGTGTAAGCCTCCCAGCTCAGCAGTTGCTTTGGGTCTATCCCAAGACAGGCTGAGCAGCTGAAGAAAGATTCACCACTTAACCAGTCATAAAAGTCAGTTTTCCTATATTAAGTGCTGAAGAGGAACTGAGTTTTTAGCCTGACTGGCGCTGTTGGTATATTATGTGCTCAATCAGTGAACTGTTTCAGCAAAATAGCTTAGTTGGCCATTTTTTTTTTTGGTTTGGATTTTATTGGACGTGATCAGCAGTTGGAATAAATTCACCAAATCAGCTGATTGTACCTTGGCTCTGACTCATTTTCCAAGCTCATGAGGGGCTCTCAGCATAGTTAAAACCACATACTATTCATAGTAGAGCTAGCAAATGTTTGCAGGTATCTATTACTGTATCTAAGGAACAATCTCTGTCTCTTAGTGCTGATTGTAATAGATAACCCATGATTGGTGAGGGTTGCCCAGAGATGCAATTGACAAAGATGATCCCTGGGAAATGTTTCAACCTAGGACTAATTTATATTTCAGGCTCTCCTTCATTTTATAACATGACAAAGTCCCTACGAAGTTTGGTGAAGACATTGCTAGGACAGTATGAGCATGACTGATAGTGTAGAAAAGATGTCATTCTTTGCTCATTACCTTGACTGCTTTTGCTTCTTGGCTGCTATTGTAACTGCTGAACCCAAGAACACTGTAGTTGCCATGGTCTGATATAAAGGTGTGTTGAATTTATGTTGCTGGGACAAAGCATCTGACAAAAGCAACTCCAAAGAGGAAAGGGTTATTCTGGCTCACAGTTTCAGGGGTATCAGTCCAAGGTGCACTGGTTCCATTGCTTTAGTCCCGTGTGGCGAGGCAGGACATCATGGTGGAAGGGCATGGCAGAGGGAAGCTGCTCACCTTGTGATGAGGAGGAAGCAGAGACAGAAGGAGTCAGAGAGGAGAAAGCCAGAGACCAAATGTGCTCCCCAAGGTCATAACTACAAGGCCTATTCCCTTCAACTACACCCCACCTCTTGTTCCCATCCCCTCCAGTAACAGCGTCTCATTATGACCTTATCAGTGATTAATCTGCTAGTGAAGTTAGAGCCCTCACGGCCTAATGGTTTTTCAAACATTCATCAGCTCTCAATCAAACCTTCAACCATGCATCTTTGGAGGGATATTTTTAGATAATAACCCTAACAGAATGTATCACTATAGCCCTTATAACGAGAGTGTTGTTGGCTAAGAATGTCACTTTTCTATTACCTTGTGACCCAGGAGGAATAGCCGAAAAGTTTCAGCACAAGGCCTCATTATATTTTCTCTTCTTAGGTCTTACAGAGATGCATCAAATTGAAGGAGTCTATTTCTTCTCTTGAACTTTAAATACAAGGATTGTTGAAAAACAAAAAAACTACAACAAAGATTTTCATGGCAAGAAAGCACATCATAGAATGGTGAATCAGAGTTTGAGTACACTCAGTCCACCTTATCTGTTAAGATGAGAATACAATGAAAGGAAGTCAGGTGGTTTAGAATTCTTGGGAAAAATTGCTGCTGAAGTTAGATAGTGCCAACCATGGAATAATTAGGGGCAAACACTTTCTAAGCAGGAGAATCTAGACCTATGAGATTCAGAGATGCTGGAGACTGAAAGTAGCTGGGTATGTGGCGGGCACAAAAAAAAATCAGGAAAAGGATGAAGATTGAGGTGAAAGAGACAAACAGAGCCAGATGGCTCAAGGCCTGGTAATCATCTGCTCATTAAGAAAGTTAACTCTGACAGTGTAAATTACAGAGACTCACAAGGAAGCCTCATGACCGTTTCATCTTCTCTTCAATCTAAGCAGAGTAGAATTTTTCTCTCTTTCACTTTTAATTTTTTTGTTCTGGAATAGAACTGGACAAAATCTCAAGAACCAGTTCTAGTGCCAGGGAACCCAGAGGCATGAAACTGTCGTCCTTTTTAGTCACCAAGAAAAATGCGGTAATTTTACGTATTCCTACCAAACTGAAGCAAAGGACTGATGCCGAATTGTGCTCGTTTAAGAGTTTGCAAACAAAAATGATGTATTGCCCTTTTGCAAAATGTCAATTATGAGGAGGATTTATAAGAATGAGGTGCTTTCTATATCATCCGAGGATGCAGTAAAAATGTTGATCTTTTGGGTAACATATTAAACTAGTTGAAAGGTTAATAGCAAGGGTACTACTACTACTAACATTAGTATAATGGCTTCTAGGCACTCTCACAAATAAAGATTGAATTGGAAAAACTCCTTGAGCACCATCGAGCTCCATTCCTTTTTCCCAGCAGATATGGAACTAATCCATCTCAACAGAATGGTAGGTAGAGACGACTCTGCCGTGGTTACTCTCAGTCCTTCCTCCTTAAAGTCAGGAACAGCCTTCCTATATCCACTCTCAATTCACTGTATATCACTCAAATGTAATCTGTGTGTGTATGCAAATAATAAGTACTTGATTGTGAGTGACTGCATAATAGTATTTCGTGACCTAGAACAACTACTGCTTTCACTTTCTACCCTGAAAAATCTTAATTCTATCTCTTTCCTGTTATCTTTTGCTGCCACTGCTTCAGAGTAGATTTGAAGGTCCTATCTTGCATAGGTTGCTATTAATACAAATCATTTTTTACTACCCCATCATCATCTACATGCTAAAAAGATTTATTTTATTTCATTTTTTATAAATAATTTTGTCACATGTTCTTCCAAGAACCCTAAAAACTTCAAGAAAGCTATATTCTTCTAATGCTTATATCAATTAATAGAAGGCACATGTAAGAAAATAAATATACCAAAAATCTAAGTAATTTAATTAATTTGCCCATTGGTTTCACTTTGACTGTTGCGTTATCAAAAAGTGAACACAGGGCTCTTTTCTCCTAAACTTTGTTACAATTTGAGGAAAAACTCCTGAATTGTTAACCCTCCTGTATTTAATTTCATAATTCAAATATGAACTTTTAAGCCAAAAATTCCAGGGGAGCATTGGTAAACAGCAGGAGCAACACGTATTTGAGAGCGTTCACGTTTCTGGCATGTGAAGCCCTCAGAAGAGGGCTTATTTTATACTATTCTTTTGTATTTTACATTTGACTGATTGAGTCAATGGAACCCGACCCTAATTGTTGCTTTATAGGCGGACGATGTTTTCCATCACTGGCACATACTGAACCAAACCTTCGGGGAGTAAAACGGGGCCGGACTGCTGTTTCCTGTTACTCTGCAAATCAAAAAAAGATTGGTAGTTCTGATTAATCTTTTATTTCTTTGAGTTGCCTTCACAACACCCTGCCAAATTACTTTATAATAAATAATAAAAGTCACTGAGAACTACGTGTTTATTCTCACCACCAATCTAAATAAAAGGTTTTCTGTAAATGAGTTCTTTCTAATAAAGCACAGATCTTGAAGAAAATTATTAAAAGCAAATTTGCCTCATGGTTTTATGTTAATAGAATGCGCAAAACCTGAGACTAGATTCAAGTAATGGTGATGTGGTTTTAAAGATTCTAGAAAATGTAAAGGCAGCAAAGTAATTCCAAATGTATCTCTTCATCTTGCAAAATGAAATTTAATGAACAAGACATATTATTAGGGTAAACCTGATGCTATTCAGATTCTCCACAACAGTTGACTTCTAATTCATTGGGTATGTTATAATCACATTTTTTAAAAAAAAATGTGCTAAAATAAAACAAGCATTAGGCTCTTAAAAAAAAACCAACTGCATTTAACAGTAAACAGAGCATTTAAAAAACGGCAGTTCTCAATGGGAAAGGAGTTAATGAGGCCATTCTTATGCAAGAACTATGGCAACATCCAAGTAAGGTTACTACTAAGCTCACATGCAGCTCTGTTCAAAACACAGAATTTCTTAGTTCATCTCTGTTATTGGTGCCTCCTCAGTGCTGCCAATCACTGCTCCCACTGTCACGTATGAGGAACTCAAGGTAGAAAACGATTACACTATTTTCCTAAGGATGAATGAGTTTGTGACCAGGCCAAGATTCAGTGCATCACAAGAGTGGGTTTTATACTAGATGACCGCGATGCTGGGTCTCTGCACCTTCCCTGCCGCAGTGATACAGTAGGTCTACTGAAACACGATGACTGAGGAATTATTAGCAAATGTGGCATCTGGAAGTGGTTTCAATAGTGCAGGATGTTAAAGCAAGTGTATGTGGGTAATTAATTGATTTAGCACATTTAAGGGAAGTTTCTTCTCAATTACAATACCTACTGGGAAATAATGGTGCACTGAAGAAACAGCAGTTTTTCCATGGCTAGGGTTACCATCATGCCATTTCCTTCTCTCTCAGTGGACGCGGTAGGCACTTAAGTTGAGGGTTTGAGCTATAAAATGTGTCTTAAAATGTTGGTCAATAGGATATTGGATAACTTTCTAGAAATTTTCAAAAGACCTGCTCCTAATACATTAAATTATATGGCTTCAGATGTATTTAGTTATTTTGCTTAACTGTTACAGTGACTTCCTTCACCTAATAACTCACACACCTCTTAAACTACTGAACAACCATTAGGATATGCACTGACTCTACAAGCTGTGTGTTACAAGAATATTTCACACAGTCCAGAGGTTTCCAGAACTCAAAGGCTTCCTCTATTATATATTAAATGGCTATTTTACTGAGGGACAGAATGTTACATGGAATGAATTCCGGTGGCATTCATGTCTACAAAACAAAGCAAAATAATGATCCCATCTAGAATCTGTGGCAAAAGAGTTAGGTAAACATGTCATAGAGGCTGGAGTATTTCATCAAGGCTGAAAAGAGTTGGAAGATTTAAATGCACCCACTAAAAAGTTTCTAAAACATGTGTCTCTGGATGGTATTAGAATAACTTCCCGTCTGGATTATACAATGCAGTTGACACATAATAGTGGTGATAATGGCACCTGCCTTGGCTACTCAGAAAACAGCCTTTTGTGTGCAGTCTCATAATTAAAGTGATGCAAGGAAAAAAACTGGGAAAATATTTGGGGCCTTATTAGTTGATGAAATGAGCATTTATGAGTATCTAGTGCAGGCCAGGCACAGGAGCTGTTACTTGTTTACGGACATATAAATAAGTAATTGCAAGAAAAAGTAAGGGGAGGGCTTAGTGCTGCACACTGAGAGAACACTGGGCAGGGACGAGGTGACATTTATGCTGAGAACCATATAGGCTCCAAGTGAGACACAGGAAGTGACACCTAGAAAGGCCAGCTGCGTTGCTTGTGATGCTGTATCATTTTTACTCTGCAGAATTCACCACGTTTCAATTTCGGCTCAGACCCACAGGCTTGATCAATCAGTCTCCTGTGGGCTCTGGCTTGCAAGAAAGGGCAAAATAAAACACAAATCTGCAACTCTGACTGACTCACAAAACGCTGAGGGGAAACAGGCCATTTATTTATTTACTGTGCCCAATCCAACGTGATAGGATAAACGACTGTGCCAATCTGGGAAAAAGAAGCTTATCTCCCTGTAGAAGACTTGAGTTACCGAAAATTACTGAGACTTGGATCAGAACAAGGACATTGGCTGTAAAATCACACTAGCGTGGGAGCCTTATATTTTAGTAACGTGCAGAATCTGTGCGTGAGTCTGTGATGCTCTGGCCCACAGGGCATTCTTTTGACACAATGC
>RJWT010047940.1:0-11220 GCA_004365215.1 Cuniculus paca | reverse complement strand
TGAAAGAGAAATTAAAATAAATTGTCTATAAAGGTAAAAATAAGAAATCAACTGATAAGGTATTGTGGGTATAAGGGATATTTTAAGATTTACAGGGTTAGGTCTGAGTCAGCTAAGAATGAGTATACTCTGAAATAACCTAGGGAAAAGAAACAGAACATGATTAAGACTAAAGTTATACTTTTCTAAGACAAAAAGAAAGAAAGAAAGAAAGAAAGAAAGAAAGAAAGAAAGAAAGAAAGCAAGCAAGCAAGCAAGCAAGCAGTATTTTCACACTTAAATATTAGTGAGGAAGCACTCAAACAATGGGATACCATTTCTCCCCTTAAAACTTTCTGACGACATGGCACTTTCAAGTGTAAATGTTGTTAAAGGTATATGTGTTTGAAACTCCATGACAGTTTTCTAAAATAAAGAATGGAAGATTCATGATCATATACATAGTCAAGCACATATGTTAATTCAGGAAACTTTAAAACTTTTTAGTATAATCTACCATACAACTCTCTGAAATGTAGGGAATAGTATTAATGAGTTTATAATTTTCCTGAAAGTTTTAAACACAAACCAAAATTATTGAGAGCCAAATCATGGTCTAAGCTTTCACAAATTGGAGGGTAAATGACTTTTATTTTCTTATTCCTAATAAATAAAACATGTCTATGCTTCAAAAAAAATAAAACATGGGATTGGTCCAAGCAGTGGACTTGGAACAGATCAGTTAGCACAAATATGCATAGAGTAATACAGGCTTTTTAATTTTATGGCAGTAGATCCAGTCTTAAAAGATATGATCTTATGTTAAAAAATGAAATTATTTGAAATCATTTCTACTGCATGGAAGAAGAGAGGAGCACAGCTTACTAAGAAGATATATTTCAAATGCTTTCTTTCACAGAAGCACATGGGATCTTGGGCTAGATAATAATCTCTTAGCTCAACTCATCTCCTCTTCACTATTCCTAAGAGAGACAATTTTTTAAACATTCAAATGAGGGCTGGGGGTATAGCTCAGTGGCACAGCACCTGCCTGGCAAGTGCAGGGTCCTGAGTTTGATTCTCCGTTAAAAAAAAAATCAAACGAGAGCAATGTTTTTTGTTAGTAACAGCAAAAGGTCATCAGATGATTTATGGGACTTTTAGTAGTCCTATGTGATCAGAATTTGTACTTTCTCTTTCTGTGTGTTTGTGTTGTACTTTCTCTGTTTATATTTCGTCACAGGCTCCATACCAAAAAGATGCACTATTATACCTTGCATGGGGAAAACTAGGGAATTTATATCAGCAACGAAATGGAATGTCTTTTTAATTAATATGATTTATTAGACTTTAAGGTAGAGAAACAATTTTTGCTAGAATTTTTAATATAGTTCTCCAAATGATACACATAGGATAAAGGTTCTTTGAAATAATTTTAATAGTACCTAGTTTCATAATGGTATTCACCTAATTCTGGTGTGAAAAATATGTCTTTTTCAAAAATAGTCACAAAATAAAATTTTATTTTAGATTTAATGTTGGTGTAGTTGTAACATTTCATTTAATAACATTCACATAGTGGGATCTATTATTGACAATTATATGGTACTAACTCAAAATGACATTGTATCAATTTGATTCTATTTTTGAAGACAATATTTATATAATGTTTATGCCTATGTTGTTAAGATCAGCACTTGGTAAACTTTCACCCCTCTTAAAGTCAAACTAGGGTCAACTGAGCCCATATTGATTTTCCTACTTCTTTTGCAATTCCTTATTAGTTCTGTCAGAAATGTTGACAATGAACTATATGCTAGGGGTTATTTTTATTGATTGAAAATATGTTCCAATGAGGAACTAATTCATTTACCGTAATAATCACATAGTAATTTTATTCTCACTATAGTAGCATAGTCTGAAAACATCAAATTCAATAAATGTATAGTGTAGAAAACTGAAAATATGAAAGCAATGCCCTTACACAAAGACATTAGAAGGTTATTTTGTCATCAAGTGTTAAGACTGGACTAGACTATTCATCACTTCAAGAAATTCTTCATGTAATTTTCTCAGAAGTGAATTCCAGTGCTGGAAATCATTCAGGAGATTATGTAGTTAAATTTCTCTAATTCATAGCATAATTGAAATGTGGTTGGTCACTCACTGAGGAGAGAAAATTTACCACCTCTGAAAGCAGATAGCCATTTTCAGACAGGACTAGTGGCAGCTTTTTATATTAAGCTCAAATCCCCCTCCTTGTAATTTCTACTAATACTATCATCCACTACAGCCATCCTGTTGTAAACAGCTCTGGTGTTCCCATTTGTCTTCTCTAGTCTGCTCAGTAATTCCTCATATCCTTTTATATGTTAATTAAGTTATTTTGTCTGTAAGTCACTGTAAACCCTTTACACATAAGCTTAAAAAGTGTTGAAAATTATTATCTCACATAATAGCATGAGGCAAGATGGATTACAGTGTTGGTTTAGTGACTCAAGAATAATATCAAAGACTCGTTTTTTTTTTTCTCCCCTTTCACTTCCTCTGTAATCTTTGGTGATGCCAAAGTTCTTCATTAGGTTGGTGGGAAGATAGATTTTTTTTCACATATCAGACCAGGAAAGGACAAAGAATTGTATTTCTTTTCTTGTACATTTTTCTTGAGAATGTGGGAAAGTTTTTCTGGACACCTTAAGAGATCTCATGGCTCATCTGTGAAAACTGAGCAACCTATCTTTGCCTGAAACAATTCCCAGCAAAGGTAATGGAATTTCCATAGCTTGTTTAGAAAAATTATCTTGTTTGAAGTAGATTCAACCACAATTCTAGTAATTGTTGTTTTCATGTGCTTGTTCTCTTCTATTTGTTCTTCTTGAACCAGGTAATTACAAGTTAGTAGATTTTAACCCTCTGTATACACAGAAAGCCATTAATAAATAATTATGTTACCTTGAGCTGAGTTATAGAAATACTTATGGTAGTGTTTTGACAAAAATCCAGAAAATAAATAAAAACTTCAGTTTTTATTAAGTTACAATGGAGGTTCTTTATGAAAAAAATGCTGATTTATTTTAACATAATGCATAAATATCCTTAGAGTATATCCTTTTATCTTTGTACTTTGCAAATATTATTTAGATTTATATTTGGTGTAGTATATAATAACTCCTACATGCCCAGAAATAACAATCTTATGTGCTGAAATAAGTTACTATCTTATCTAAAAATGTAGTTGTTGGTTTTAAGGCATACACTGTGTTTTTGTCTTGCTATTTGTTGACTAACAAAGTAACAAATAATGAAGCTAGTCTTTTACTTTTCCTTCTTTTCCACCATTCTCACTTGTGTAGTAATTTAATGTATAATTGGTAAATTAATTGGGAAGTTATTATACTTTTGTGCACATAATAATTATAATAGGGTTTGCACAATTGCTAAAATAAAAGAATTACATCAACTAGAAACAAAGTAAGCCATAAGATGTTTATGTTTTTTCCTTAGACAGGCACTTGCAGGTTGCAAGAAATTGTTTCAATAAGTTATACTAGCTTCAGCTTCACAGTAATTGAAAATTTCTGATAATGTTAGGAACTCATCAAATATACACACAAACACATTCACTGGCAATCGTAAAACCTAAGTAAGAAAAATTATTGATTTTTTTCATTGCTTAGATAATTACTTAGCTGTCACATTAATATTTGGCAGAGTGTTCCATTTCAAAATGTAATTCAAGAAACATGTTTTCTTCTTAACTGTTGGAGAAATTTTTTGTTACACTTATTATTTAATTCATCAAATAACCTTGGGCAAAGTACTTTACTAGGTACCATGGGACAGAATAAGAACAACTTTATTGTCTCTTGATATTATTTGTAATCCCAATTTTTCTCTTCTGAAAGCTTACAAAAATGTAAATGGATAATGAAGATACAGTCCCATAAAGATGAAGAGCTTTGGAAGAGAAATCATAGCAGGCAAGAGATATAGATGAACTTAAGAAAAAAAGGAGGCTAAATAGTAACTGTCTTTGCTTTTCTATTCCTATGCTCTTCTGGGTGTTGGCAGAGGGAAAGCCAACTAAGCAACATGCAGAACTCGGGAAACTTCAGTAAGCGAAGGATCCATATGAAGGTGCGCTATGGATTGGTTGAACTGTCTGTGACAAGTTGTCAGAGTGGGACTCATTCTTCTCCTCTCCCATGAAGAACAAAATAAAAAGTTGGAAAGAATTCCAGCATTCTATAAGAAAAAGGAAACAGTGACAATGACTAAACTTTCAAGTCAGATAATATCTTTGATTATTAAGTTTAATGAACATTTTTGTTTTGAATCAAGACTGTACTTAGCCTTAAAGGTGACTGGATTTTTTAAGAGTGTGAAACAGCCTACATATACAGAAGAGTGCATAAAGCACATAATATTATTATATGAAAAAAGCATGTGATATATATATATATATATATATATATATAATCACAACCCAAGTTAAATACACCATTGTCACATCTCAGAACCATTTCCTTATATGTGTGTTTTTTTTTTCTATTATTCTTCTGTTACTAGTCTCCTTGTATTTGTGGCAGGACTCTTGCTAATTTGCCTATTTGTTTTAACAAGATTTATTTAACATTTTTACCTTGCATAGGTATTTGAGCTGTTTCCAGTTGTTTGTTTATTGTTTTGCGTTTAGGGTCAATGTTGCCATGAACCTGGTTGTATGCCTCCCAGTGCACATGTGGACTAGTTTCTCTGGGGATCGCACTTAGTATCAGTATTAGTCATAGGAAAGGTATTCTCTACTTTAGACTCTCCATTGGTCACGGTATTTATTCTCATTCGATGTCCTCACCAAAACTTGTTATTATCTGCTTTTCAATATTTGCCAACATTGAGGGATATGAATTGCAACACATTGTGATTTTAATTGATGTTTATTTGATTATCAGTGATACTGATCATCTTGCATTAGGTTTACTAAAATATTTCCATTTGTATTTCCTTTTTTCAGTATGTCTGTTCAAATTTTGACCATTTAATTTTTTGTGTGAACTTTTTTTACCAAAAATTTAAAGAAGTTCAATATTAATTTTGAATACTAGGCTTTTGCTCATTATATGTGTAAAAATCTTGTACACGGTAATTTGTATTTTGACAAGTTGACACTGACTTTGATGAGTAGAAATTCTTCCATTTAATGTATTTAGTTTAACATATTTCAATTGTGTATCTAATCCAATTATACAATTAAATCCAATACATTTCAATGTATTAGTTTTTTCCTTTTAATGAGTATTTCATGATTTAAGAAATCCTCACCTACCCAGATGATGAAGATGATTCTTACCTTCTAAATGCTCTATGAAATTCCCTTTCACATTTAGATTATTTAATCCCAGAATATATCTGTATTTTTTGTGATGTAGAACCCATTTTCTTTGTATATTTTTTCCAGTGTGGCTAGATACTCAACTCTCTTGGCATTATTTAATGAAAAGCCCTGTATCTCTTTGGTATCTGTAAAATCACTTCTGTTTTATAGCAAGTGTCCATTTGTTAGGTCTCTTTCTTGGTAGGTATTCTGCTTATTGTCTATTTCTCTATTCCTATATAATATCATATGGTTCAATAAATATAATCCATAACATTTAAACTCTGAAGAAAACTAATCAGTCTATTAGTAATCAATAATATCAAGAATATTCTTGACCCTTCATATTTTCAAATATATTATAAAATTACATCACACAAATGCAAAATATAGAGTATATGTTACAAATTATAGATTCAGTTTTTCAAGACTACATCAAAGTATATAAAAAAACTGTTGAGATTTTTATTTTGGTAAGAAGTCATCTATGGATCAATTCAGAGAGAATGTACATGAATTTCTATGCCCATGAACATACAGAATTTCTCTCATTTTTATGTAAGATTATTTTAATAGTTGTTATAGACAGACTTGTGCTCTTCCCCCATTCATGTTATAACTTTAACCCCAACATCTCACTCTGGTGATAAGGCCTAAAGAAAGTAATTAAAGTTAAATGAGATCATAAAGGTGTTGTCATAATCCAGTGGTGGCAAGCTTGTGACAACTGTGGCAAGTGGGCTGTTTGTATCATTGAAAGCTCTAAAAGGTTCACTATCACTGTAAATCTCTTAAGATAGATGGCTGCATAAAAAAAGAGAAAAGATCTCTCATCTCCTCTCTTCTCCATCCCTCTTCTCCTATGCCCTGCCCTCCCCTCTCCTCTTTTTCCCCTTATCTCTGCAGGATAAAGAAGACCACAAAGAAGAGGTCCTGTGACTATACAGCAAGAAGACAGCCATAGTAGGTCAAGAGAATAGGGATCAGAATGCAACCTGCCTTGCCAGCAACTTATCTCAAACTTTCTAGACTTGTTCAACTATAAGAATGTATTTCTCTCATTTAAGTCACCCAGATCATGATGTTCAGTTATGACATTCCAAGTAAATTAATACAATAGTGATCAATGCTCTCCATAGGGAAAAAAAATAGTTCTCACTTTGTTCATATGTGATACCTCATTCATTCTGATACAGATGCATGACATCTACTTAACTTTCCATTTCCTATTTGCTTAGAGAAGGGAAACTGATATCTCTATAGCTGAACTTGTATCTTTCTAATTTCTCCTATTAAATGACAACTGTTGATCTATAAATCCTTTCATTTTTCCTACAGAAACAATGATATCTGTGAATGACGAAAGCCATATTTCTTCTTTTACAATTTTAATATTTTTTCTTGGCTTAGTGTGCTGATAAGAATCCAATTCAGAAGGTCTGAGGCAGGATCTAGGAATCTTCATTTCTGACCACTATTCTGATATGATTTTTGTAGGCTTAGGAAACCAGTACAGTTGTTGACTTACAATGGATCAGCTTATGATTTACTGACTTTCTAATGATGCAAATGCATAAACCATACTTACAGTATTGATGTGTGCTGTTTTCTTAAGCCAGCAATCTATGTATGTTTCCCTCTTATGAAGTGAGGTAGTGGCTTGAGCCACAGCTTTCTAATCAGCCACATGATCATGAAGGTGAATATCCAGTATTCTACAGTGTTCTGCATTGCTGAGTTATAACGTTTGGTAGGTTAGGTGAATTAAATTTATTTGAGATTTAGGATATTTTCAAATTCTAATGGGCTTAGTTTGGCACAACCCCATTATAATTTGTGGAGCACCTGTAATTATATCGCTTCTTTAAAGTTTTATTTTGAAAATATGTACTGATTGGCTTACATTTTTGATGTGTTCACTTTTTCATAACTGCAATTTATTAAAAGTCAGATTTATCTCCAGTTCACCAATGCAACTGGTAGTTTTTAGGTCTTTCCTGTAGTAGAAAAATGAGAGAAAAGCAAGCCATAATCGGGTAAATTTAATACAGACTTAGAGACAGATTCAGAAACATTAAAAGGATAGAGCAATAGGAAGATGAATGATTCAGAGATAGTGACAGTTAAAAAAATGAGTATCAGGTTCCTTTTTGTACAGTCCAAAATTATAAGGATCTGGTCTTGAAACTTCCCTGTGTCTTCCAGGTTAAACATAAATTTCATATAATCTGTTAAACCCTCCTATTTCCTTGAAGTCCTCCTGCTGTTCCCAGAGAAAAGTCCTCCTTCAGGATGTTTACTTGTCCCCATGAATTGTAGAATATATTTACTAACATTGCTTGAAATAAAAAACACATTTCTTTTGCAAAAATAAAACAATTGGGGTAATCATCTGGCTTAGAAAGTCTGTATTGCTATTGTTTTGGGCTCTTTATTACTGTTATTTTTGTCTTTATTGTTTTTTGTTTTTCTTGTGCTTTGCTCTGTTATTGCCTCTAGCACAGAAAGGATAGATGTTCAAGTATACACTTATACATGCTTAGAACTACTCCTAAAGAGTTTACAAGAGCATATTTTATTAAATATCAAAATATGAACAGCTACATTGAAGAAAATGAGACATTATGGTAGCCATAGCTGATTTCATATCTTCAGGTTCTGAAGTTCAATAAAGCTTTTATTCTTTGGTTTGATTGGTTGAAGTCTGTTTTCTACTACTTGATTGCAATATGTGAGAAGATACGATCAGTTTTTTTGAAGAAAACGAAGGACATTAAGGTAGCCATTGTTGATTTCTTATTGTCTGATTTGAAGGTCTGTAATGCTTTCACTCTTTTGCTTTAGCTAGTCTTGTATTATTTTGTTTGAGTTTATTGTGTGTGAATGTATGAACAACCATTTTGAAGAAAACAAGAGACACTAGGGTAGCCATCGTTAATTTCCTGATGTTATGTTTTGAAGACCTGTATTGTTTGCATTGTTCTATTCTTATCTGCTTTGTGGTGTTTTACTTTGTTTTGTTTTGTTTTGTTTTTATTCTCTTTAAAATAAAAAAATATTTAAAACAATTGGGGAATAGTATACACTTAATAAGTGGTAAAGGTAGAAGTAATTCCAGGAGAATAATAGGAATAAGATTAACAAAGTATAAGAGACAGAAACAGAAATGAATTTTAAAAGATACAAGAATTAAAACTGTAAGAACAGGATAGCACAGCATACTTTTAGTTAGAGAACAGGCCATGTATGCATAGCAGTGAACCACAAAGCAGAAATGACCACTTAGTAACAGATTTCAGAGAAGCTTGAAGCCAAACAAAGGATGAAAATGTATCTTAGAGAAAGAGAATGTCCTCTACAGCTGTATTAATGGTAAGTGACATTTACTAAATCTGTGCATGTTGTGCAGAAAATGAAGGAAAGAAAGAGAATGAAGGAATCATTCAGCAAACTATAATTTAGGCAATGAGGCCAGTGAGAACCCAAAGTAAAGCAGCAATAAAAATAGAAGAAAGAAGTATGTTTAATGATAGCTCTAAAAAATTGAAAAACATAAAATTCACTGCTGGGAGTAAAAGTACTTTCAGATCTTACCTAACACACTTATTTCAGGGGAGACATGAGTACTGAAATATTCTGCAGAATCAGGTCACTAATCAAGAAAGTGTTCCTCTTTAGAGATTTTAAAGAAGAAACAGCCAAGATTTCTGAGAAATATTGTCCTTTTTGGGAAAATGTCAGGTCCTGCTTTGTATTCACAAAGAGTAATTTCAGGAGATTTCCCTGATGTAGTCCTCTAAAATTTTGTCAGGGTGACAATACCTTGTTTATCCCCTGATTAATGCTTTACTTTTAAAGAACAGATGAAAAGATCTAATGTGTCAGGTCATTTAAATGCTGCCATTTTGCTTTTGTTGGAGGAACTCAGCAATCTCCCTAACCCAGCAGTGACTGCGGCTTTGGCAGTTGTTGGAAATGTCTGTTCTGTTTCATGTCTTATGCTGACAAAGGGGAGGAAGAAAAAGGAAGGAAGAACTCTTTTATATCTGTACTTTTCAGACAGCAATTTCTGATTTGTGGTGCGTGGAAAGCAAGCTAGAGAATGACTCACTTAATTTTTACCTTAATTTCTTTGAAAACTAAAAAGCAGAAGTATGAACTGTTAGGAAGGCAGGCATATGGACTTCAATTTTATAGAGTATGATCAGTTATCTAAATGTGTCACACAGTATATAGAGAAAATATCTTTTGTTGACATCGTTTTACTTTATGCACATGGTTTGATTTAGCATTTGCATTTTGGCCTTGAAGAATTAATTTTTTCTCTGAACTATCTTACCTGGGTAAATGTCACTTTCTGTTCCATTGTTTGTATAAAGAACCTGAAGACCTTATTGACTCTCAAAGCATCTATATTATATATCTCCAGTTACTCATGAATCCTTTTATTTCTCTGCATAGTATTATCTCTGCTTTATTTTGGTGTTTATCAGCTCTTATCTAAAGAATTTCAATGACCAATGTCAAAAGTTATTGTTTTTCATTCCAGTTTTGCTTCAAAACCCAATTAACCACAACTGCTACAGGAGTTAAGATGTTCAAAGATGAAGTTCATAATTCATATATTTCCTTGTTTAGCATCTCCTTTCTCAAACCTCACCTCCCAGAATACTCTAGAAACATAAGTACAAATAACATCACAACAATGAACTTTTCTGACCTCAAATATGACTACTTTTCTGACCTCATGATTTTTATATGGCCTGGTTACTCTGCTCCCCCTTTCCTCATCTAGAAAATACATTGGATGAGACACAACATAAATGATGTAGATAGCATTTCTATGTTCCCTTATCTTCTCCTATTAGCATTAAAATGTAATGAACTTGATCCTCATAATGCTTTGTTATATTTTTATTAGGGATTTTTTTTTTTACAGTTTTTATGGTATGGTAATCTTGTCCATTTATTAGGCAGAGTGTAGTTTATCCCAAACTTTCTTGGCAATTTCTACTAATTGGTCTTTCTTGGTCACTTTCCTCTTTGCTAGAACACAGTACCCAACATCTGCAACTTAAAGGAGGAAAAGTTGATTTGAGCTCATGATTTTTAGAGGTTCCAGTCCACACTTGACTGAATCTAAGGCAGAAATGCCATGGTGGAAGGGCTTAGACAGAGGAAAGCTGCTCAAGTCATAGTGTTTAGGAAGTGAAGAGAGAAAGGAGGAGTCTGGGAGGAAGATAAACCCTTCTAGGTCACGCCTTTAGTGACCTGACTCTTTGACCAGGCACTACCTCCTAACACAACATTTAGTTATAGCACCTTCATGATCCAGTCCCTGCTACAAAGCCCTACCCCCGAGCACATGGGAGAACTGGGGGTCATACTTCATCTAAACCATAGCACACTCTAACATTTTGTGATGTTTTATATCAGAATGTTCCCCTAAAGCCTTGTGTATTCACAGGTAGATCTGGGGAGGTGATTGGACTATGGGGGTATGATACTCCATTCATCAGTGGATTAGTCCACTGGTGAGTTCATAGCTTAATGTAATGTTTCCAGGTAGAAGGAAGTGACTCACTGGGGCTGTGACCTGAAGAGTGAATCTCCCTCCCTCTTCCTTTGGTCTCTCTCAGCTCCCACTGCCTCCTGCCATGTCATGAGTAATTTCTCCTCTGCCATGTCCCTCTGCTTTACCACCTTACCTTGTAGCCAGGAAACTATGCACTGAAACCTTTACAAACTGTGAGCCAAAATAAACCTTTCCTCCTTTAATTTGCAGGTGTAAAGTATTGTGTCCCAGAAATGAAAAACTAAGACACATTTAAATCTGTTATTAACAGAATGAAGGGGAAAAATAAGCC
>RJWT010047939.1:0-11215 GCA_004365215.1 Cuniculus paca | reverse complement strand
GCTGGCCTTGAGCTCACTTTGTAGCCCAGGGTGGTCTCGAACTCACAAGGATCCTCCTGTCTCAGCCTCCCGAGTGCTGGGATTACAGGCGTAAGCCACCATGCCTGGCTGCTTGACTGCTCTTTATTTGTTTAAGCTCAACTCTGAAACAGGCTCAGACCTCTGTTGTTACTTTCTAGCTGGAAACAAGGGTGAGGCTTCATGGCCATGTGCCAAGTTCCTGTTTGCCATCTTGACACTTAACTACAGCCACTAGACCCAAGTAACAGTTGGAGATTGTTGAGCTGTTTGTGGTGTATCTTGCTCAACTACAAGCACTTGTAATATCCACCTAAGTGGCTGTGGTGAAACAGCATTCAGCTCAGGTCTACAATCCTTAAGCAGCTCACTCTTAAGCAACTTTCCCCTGCATCTCTGCTGAGATGTCAAGCTCCCTTTTCTAACCAAGCAGGCCATGCTCTGCCCTTCTCTCAACCTGCTGAGCTCGCATTTTGGCATCCACGCTACTGCTCCTTCCCCGAAGTCTTATTTCCCACCCACCGCCCAGGTATTTCTTGCACTTTCACAATGACATCGCCTATTCTGAGTTCATACTTCTCACCCAGGCTGGGCTAGATACCCTCCTAGTGCTTTGGCAGGCTCTGCCTACTTCTGTTAAAATTTAACAACTGTATGGCAACTGCCTTTTCATCTGTCTCCACCCAGATGTAACCCTGCTACTAGTAATCATCCAAAAATATTTTTAGATATGTTGATCCTGAGAAATAATTACCACTTACCTCAGTTGTCAGGACTCTATAAACTGCAGAATTATTTGGTCTATTCTTGACCACTGCTCCTGTGTTGGAGCCGTGACTATAACTCAGGACTATTCTGTTCCCTTGTTCTCCCATTGTGACCTTCTCCACCCAGGCCCTACAAGCTTCATTCTCTGAGAAGCTAACCTTGAACTTCTGGGTTTTGTAGATGTTTGTACTTGAGATCTGACAATGTAGCAGAAGGCAACTGTGCTGAAGAACTACTACAAAACTCTCATCAAGTCGTGGAGGAGTATTTTGTGGCCCCCCCAGGTATGTGTTGCCCAGAGTGGTTTTTTTTGGTACTAGGGATCAAACTCATGACCTCACACTTGCCAGGAAGGCACTTATGTCGCTAAGCTAAATCCCCAGCAACCAGAGTGGTTTTAACAAAATAGTCCAGATAGTCACAAGGGGACCTAAGGAATGAAGCAGGAACTATGAGGACAAAGATGCCATGCAGGCACCTGGAAAAGGAAAAAGTACCTATAGATGGTAGCAATAAGATGGCATCTGGAGGGTCACGGATTTAGCTCAGTGGCATAAGCGCTTGCCTGGCAAGTGCGAGCTCGTGAGTTCAATCCCTGGTGCCACATTAAAAAAAAAAAGATGGCATTTAGAGCTGGGTGTGATGATGCACGTCTGTAATCCCAGCTCTCAGAAGGCTGAGGCAAAAGGATCCCTGTGAGTTCAAGACCAGCATGGAATACATAGTAAGTTCAAGGCCAACCTAAACTACATAGCAACACTCTCAAAAAACAAACAAAAAGATGGCATTAAGAATCTGGGTATCACACTTACCCACAGGGGTTAGTCAGTTATAGGAATGAACAAAGTGGGATGGAGAAGTATTGTCAATGGCAAATCTGGAGCCAGAGTGAAAGCTCTGCCTAAAGGGACAGCTGGCATTCCCAGCTTCTCTTTTGGTGTCATTTGTGGCACCAAATGAGCTCATTTTCCCAGACAACCTAGATATTTGACATTTTGTGTTATTTCCCAGTTTTAATGTTGGAAACCAATTCAAATTTTAAAAAAATACACAAGCCAAATGAGACATACCTGGCTTCCAGCAATCTAGGGAGCTGAGGCAGGAAGATTGCCCAGCTAGAGCCCACCCTGGTCAACTTAGTAGGACCCTGTCCTGATTTTTTAAAAGGAGGGAGTGCTGGGGATGTACTTCAGTGCAAAGGTTCTGGGGTCAATTCCCATGGTATGGGGGTAGGGACACAAACTGATAAGCTGAATAAAATCTGAGACTTTGGTTTGTAGTACTTGGTGTGAGGCTCCTATCTTTAACTTCACTGTAAAATTTTTAAATGGAAGCATCAAAAGAACTGTTGAAGCTGGACATAGTGGCACACACCTATAATCCCACCACTCTGGGAGGCTGAGGCGTGAGGATATTCAAGCTCATTCTGGGCAACTTAGCTTGACCCTGTCTTAATTAAAAAAATTTAAAAGGGATCTGGGTGTAGTTCAGTGCAAAGGCCCTGAGTTCAACCCCTAATTACCACTACCCCTAAACAAAAACCAGCTCTGGCCCACTAGTAAAATCCAGAACCTTGGGTAGGTAGATGTTTTTTATCTCCCATGCAGATAGGTGATTACCCACTACTGTTGCACTCTCTGGGCACTTTTTTTTTTCTTTTAATGTTATCTTTTAAAACAGGGGTCTCACTATGCAGATCATGCTAGCCTTAAATTCATTATGTAGCCCAGGCTGGCCTCAAACTTGAGATCCTTCTGCCTCAGCTTTCAGGCATGTACCATCATGCCCAGCTTCCCTGGGCATTTAGGGATGGGAAAAACCAAAACACTCAGTAGACTACTTTCCAAGTGCCAGCTTCAGTTCAGGACATCCCTTAGGGGATAAACAGCCTCCATATAAAACACCAGCCCAGGACTTACCTCTTCTAGGAGCTTATCAAGACTAACCAGTGAAAGGAAAGCATTTGTTTATGATGGCAAACCTTTTAGAGCTTTCGATAATACAAATAGCCCACTGTGGCACCTGTTCTATAGGTTTGCCACCACTGCTCTAGTTGAAGGATACGAAGGCAGGCAGGCAAACCAAAGCTAAACTCTACATGCCTGATTCTCGTTAATCCCGCCGTCTCGGAGCCCAACAGTTTAGCAAGACATACATGTTGATCATATATACTATCTCCCAAACAGAACCTTGACTGCCTTTCCTTTCTATCCTACCTGCATATAAATGGCAGTTTAACCAGTCTACTCCTTAGTGAAAAGTATATTAATTTAGCAGCACTTAAAACTAGTTCTTTCAGATGCTTGGGGTTAAAAAATAGCTAACTATACTTACTTTTGTTTTCTGTCAAGTGATCAATTCAGCATAGCTCAGATATAACATTCTTCCTTATTATTTTCTAATAGGTAATATACCTTTACCAAAGCTGGGTGAACAAGAGCCCTTCCTGCACAGCTGAGTGGCTATTCTGGGAAAGGGATACCCTGTGAGCACATGGAAGCACAGTAATGTTATTTTAATGTAAACCCTAATGGTCCCACTTTCTTCAGTCAACCGGAAAAAATGGATACTCAAGCATGTCTTGTAACTGACTCTTCCGAAGACAGAACTGGCAAACACTAGCCAAAACGTTAGCTTCCTGTACCTACCCCTAAAAGACTGTCTACCAAACTGCATGTAAGTGAACTTTTTTGTTTATATACCTGACAGACACAAGCATCATATCACTGTTAAAATCTGAACTGTCATTGTTACTTGCTGATTTTTTTTTTTGCCAAACATACTGTACTTACATCTGTTACTGGGTATTTACTTCATTCAGAGCAGACAGCTAACTTTCTCTTAAGGTCTGACCAGTTTTCAACACTACAGAGCCACCCTCCACCTCACAAAGTGATTACATGCAAAACAGAACCACACCTATAGTTTCTCTTTCTGAAAAGAACTTAGAATAAAACAGTCCTCATCCTGTTTTCATTTTTTTTGTTTTGTTTTGTTTTGTTTTGTTTTTTGTTTTTTGTTTTTTGTTTTAGACAGGGTTTGACTATGCAATTCAGGCTGGGTTTGAACTCACTATGTAGCCCAGCCTGGCCTCTAACTCAAGAGGCTCAGCCTCTGAGTAGCAGGGATTGTAGGTACCATGTCTCCATCTCTTTCTCTTCAAGGCAGTTTAACTTACAAAGTCAGGCTTGAATTATAAGAAAAACCCTGGACTTGCTATTGGAGTTGAAATTCTCAGGTCACCACCAGAACTATCATCATTCCCAAGTTACACATTTCTGTTCCTTACAAACTGGGTCTATTTGATATGGATCCACTATGATAACGCGATGATTTAAAAAAAACAAAACAAAACAAAACAAAAACAGTGTATCTGTTAGGTGAAATCTATATGGGTTAATCAAGGACAACCACACATGTTAATTACTAAACATTTAAAATATATTTCTAAACAGAATGGGCCAACTCAGTCACAGTAGCTGCTGTTCTTCATAGCAGAGCAACCCACAAAGACACAGCACTGATTTTTTTTCCCATAATCAGGGGTGAAAAATATACAACTTGTTTCTGAACCAAAACCACAATGCCTGCAGTTTAAAACATGTCACTGCTAATATGGCCCTGGTAGAAATTATGTAGTTTTTTCCTTAAAAAAAAAATTTAAAAAATTTCCTAAGACACTAAATCATCAATCTGGAATGTAGATTCTGAGCACAAAGCAGCTCAGGTCATCTAAAAAATAAAGAAAAACCTCCCATCACCTGTCTCAGTAGGGCCTGAAAGGAGAGAAGTAGTGTGGGGAACCCCTGCTTTGGTATGGAGAGTCACGGCCCCTTGACCCAGACCGAGACCGTGAGTAGCCATAGCTGGTGCTTCTCTCAGGATAAACTCGGATGTAGGAAGTTTCACCCTGAAATTCAAACAGAGAGTAAAGGAAAAGATAAAAAAGCCAGAAGAATAATCAAACCCAACATCTAACCTAGCTGCCTAATAATGATTAACTCCTGAGCACTTACTGTGTACAGCCTGCCACTGTCATCTATTTCATTAAACCCTCACAAGTTTATGGAAGTAGATACTCTTATTATCCCATTTCAAAAAAGAAGAAAATTAAGCCTTAAGTTTTTTCATTTGTCCAAGGTCACAAAGATAATATATAGAAATTTAACATGTTGGACATCATATTATGCAAGAAGCTAGCCTGGCAGGGCATGGTGGTACACACCTGTAATCCTAGCACTGGGAAGGCTGAGGTAGGAGGATCACAAGTTCAAGGTCAGCCTGGGCTACATATTGAGTTCAAGGCCAATCTGAGCTACACAGCAAGACCCTGTCTCAAAAAAAAAAGCAGCAGCAGCTAGCCTGTATTCAACATCTTCTAGGTGTTAGGACACAGTCTACGTGCTTTACTGTCATAGGTTAGTTTCTTGGCAAGTCTTTTAACCACACTATTAATATGGTCATTTTGCATATCAAACATCTGGGGTTCAGAGTACCAGCTCAGTTAAGAAATTAATGTTAAGTACATGCTAGCCTGACTCCAGGCCCTCTGCCCTCAGCCAACATTTCAGAAGATCCAAAGATGCAAAGCAAAAGAAACTACATGTTTTGTTCCCATAGGTGAAAGTCACTGGATTCACACATAGTGAAACCCTCCCTTGTAGTATATCGAGAACCAGGTGTTGTTCTGTTTCTGTTCCAAATTCAAATCCTTGAGGACAGCCTGAGCAAAAACACTGCTAAACAATGCAAAGACTACCATCTAACCCAATGATGGCAAACCTTTCAAAGCTTTCAGTGATATGAACAGCCTCATTGCATGCTGGGCATGGTAGTATATGCCTGTAACCCAGCACTTGGGAGACTGAGGCAGGAAGACCGCTGCAAATTCAAGGCCAGCCTGCACTAAAAAGTGAGACCCTGTCTCAAAACAAAACAAAATATAACTAGTACTAAACAACCTGCTGTAGCACACGTGCCATAGGTTTGCCACCACTGCTCTAACCTATAAAATTAGGGAATATACAAATCCTCAGAAAAAGAAAAAAGTCTAGAAATTTGACCCCAAGCTGTCCATAAACACCATGGCAACCCAGGACAGATAACCAGGAAAAAAAACAGTTCAATCAGTGTCTGAAGGGACCCAAAGCAGCACCTGGTACATGCCTGTAATCCTAGCACTTGGGAGGCTGAGGCAGGGGAACTGTTGGGAGTTTGAGGCCAGCCTGAGCTACAAAGCGAGTTGAAAGAAAAAGAAAGAGAGACAGAAAGACAGAGAGAGAGAGAGAGAGAGACAGAGACAGACAGAGACAGAGAGAGAGAGAGAAGAGAAAAGAAAAAAGGAAAAAGGAAACCCCAGCTAGGTGTGGTGGGGAAACATCTGTGATCCCAGCACTCTGAGAGGCTAAGGCAAGAAGTTTGTAAATTGAAGCCCAGACTGGGCAACTTGGTGAGACCTTGCCTCAAAAATGAGCTGGCATGGAGGTACATGCCTGTGATCTCAGCACCTGGGTGGCTGAGGAAGAAGGCCACAAGTTTGAGGCCAGCCTGAAATACATGAGACCCTGTTTCAAAAAATAATAAAAAAATAATAAAAGGGGCTATAGAGGGGCTAGAGATCTAGCCCAGTCCAAAGGCCATAGGCTCCACCCTCAGTAACTCCCTTCCCAAAAATCCCAAGGGTGAGGTGACCAATTATAAAATATCAAGGTGGTTCAAGTTTCAAAGAAAAGCCTGTAGTATGCTGGGGGAAAAGGAAAGCAAAGGGACAACTCAGCCCGCTATCTAAAAGCAATGAAATTGGCCCACACTACAACCAGAGGAAGGATAGTCATATGGCCCAATGCTATTTAAGACAACTGCAAAAGGCTACTATAACTACACTATGACAGACTACACAAGTATTTTCTTCAGGTTAAAAATAATTGTAAGTACACACTTTGTTGTACTATGACCTTCCAGGATTTAAGCATGACAGATTCCCTGGCTCTGTTCACTTAAAAGTAGATCTTTAATGGCACTGGGAGGTTATCAAATGACAACTGTATAGCCTACTGCTACTTCTGCTAGGGCCTTTTGCTAGCTTAGGTTCAGGCAGAGTGACCTGGGAGCTCAATAAAAGGTAGGGACCCACCTCATGAGAGCGGAATTTGGTGTCATCCAGTTTACGCAGGGCATATTCCATATCTTCTTTTCTGAGATATTCAACCATCCCCATTCCATCCTTTTGGACATCTGCATAACAGACATCTCCAGCTTCTCGCATGTGATCTTTCAGGTCCTGCCAGCTGCCTGATGGAGGAAGTCCTAGGTACAGAGAACACAAGAGCCCACATCCTTGAGCCATGTTAACTGCTCTGTTAAGAGCCACCAATTCATATGGTCTCTTCTCTGTGGGACACAAAACCCAAGGAAAGCACTGAAGTACGTATGCCACACCACCTCAAGAAGCTGGTTGTAGGTTAATCTTCTAGAGACCAAAACCTTCCCTAACAGAGTATCTTACTTACCTATTTATTTATTTTGGTACCGGGGATCGAACTCACGACTTCGTGCTTGCCAGGCAGGCGTTTAAGCTGCTGAGCTAAATCCCCAGCCCCAGAGTATCTTATTTATAGGTTTGAGATCTCTGAGAATTCACAGCCTCTTTCTTTGTCCTTCAGTTAATGCCAAACTCCCAAAACCAAGTTCCAATCTTTTCCAATATGAAGTTTTCAATACCAATTACTTCTTACCCAGGTTTCCCAGGACACAGAATTTTGAAACCAGCCAAGGAAGTAACCTAAGTGTGATCAAAGGTAACAACACAACAACAAAAATATACAAAGTATTTTCTTACAGGAGTGAATGACTGACAAACTAAACAAAGTACCTCTTAAGAGATCACCAACATTCTTCACTACAGTGGGGGGAAAGGTATTATTATTCAGACGCTAAAACTAGTTGGGAGTCATACGACCCTACCTGATATCATGAAAGGGAAATGTGCTCCTGCTCTCACAGGCTGTGTTTATCGCTCACAGCTGAGGACTGCAGCCATTTCCTAATAGTTTTCTATGCAGGATTTCAGAGCAGCATGAAGAGGAAAAAAAAGAATGTATGACATCCTGAAGGAGGGAATAGTTATGGGGTTAAGAAATTACAGAACACAAGACAGGCAGAGGCTGAGTATCACTCTTAAGCACTTAGGAATCTGCTGTGGTGTGGGAAATTCAAAAAGATGTCAGGCTGCTCAATACATCTCACTCCAGGAGAGCCCTAAAACTTGCCTGCACTGTGCAGAAGTTCCGTATTATTTCCCACTGTATTAATATTTCAAAAACACATAGGCTTTTGACCTTAGCTCATCACCTGTTAACACAAGAAATGTTTTATACTTTTATACAAAGACAGAAATGTTTTATACTTTCCTAAATAATCTTCAAGATTCCAAGTTGTGGGATTTTCTTTTTGATACAATCCACAAACTACCATAAAATCTGGCCTTTTGCAGGATCCAAAGTTGGATGAGTTGTTCAAATCTGGCTCCTGTAATGAATGTCTTTCTATTAAGTCTGATACCAAGATATGTTCCAAAAGAAAATGTCTTTAGAATCCCAGCTGAAGGAATTTTGCCATCATCTTCCCTTCTCACCAATAGAAAACTCCCTTATAAGAAACATTATTTGTAGCTGGGCCTGGTGGCACACACCTGTAATCTCAGCACTTGGGAGGCTGAGGCAGGAGGATTGTTCCAAGTTTGAGACCAGCCTGGGCTACAAAGTGAGCTCAAGACCAACCTGAACAGCACAGCGAGACCCTGTCTCAAAAAGACAAGAGCCAGGGATTTAGCTCAGTGACATAAGCACCTGCCTGGCAAGTGCAAGGTTGTGAGTTTGATCCCTGGTGCCGGAAATAAAAAAAAAAATTATATTTATGTTCTAGGCTAAACTTGGTGGCACACACCTATAACCCCACCACTTAAGAGACTTGGAAAGCTGAGGCAGAAAGGCTACATAGTTCAAAGTCAGTCTGAACTACAGAGCAAGACCCTGTCTCAAAAAACAAAAAATTACGTACGTTCTACCAAGGCTGGACTACTAGTGTGAGCTCAATTTACAGAATACTGTCCTCACTGGCAAGCCAGAACAGGGCTTCAGACTGTCACTGTGCATGGATTATTGAAAAGCCCACATATCCCAAACAGTGAGTAAACAGCTAACATTTCTTAGAGGCAGCCAGACTACTTGGTCTAGGTAGGTTTTTTTTGTTTTTCTTTTGAGACAAAGTCTCACCATGTATTTCAGGCTGGCCTCAAACTTGCAGTGATCCTCCTGCCTCAGCCTTCAAGTCCTGAGATTACAGGTGTGTACCACCACGCCTGGCCTCAAACTAAATAGTTTACATGCATCATCTCATTCAGTTTGAAAGGAACCATACCTGAAACAAGAACTCGAAAATCAGATCTTCTTGTAGGAGGTCCAGTCCTCCCACCACGGGGCCACCCACCCCGACCTCCGTAAGTCCTGGGGAACTCCACACGAAGCCGACACTGGCCATAATCATAACCATTTCTTCCATAAATTGCATCCTCAGCATCTCTGCAAAGAAGTTTAGAGTTAGTTCTACCCAGGAAGCTGAATAGTCCCAGTGAGGGACACAGGAAATGGAAGAATGAGGGCAAAACAAGACAAAACCAGGATCTTGTATTTTGGTTGAAAACTTCATGGTGTTGAATTAAACTTTACAACTGTTGCACATGTGTTTTTCAAGTGATAATGGAATGACACACAAAAAAAGATAATGGATTGGTAAAGAGATTATTCAGGGGCTAAGAGAAAAAATAAGTTGACAGTTTATTGCTAGCCCCTTAATCTTCCATAAAGCTTATCGACAAAAAAACTTTAAAAAAAAAGTATCGGGGGAAAAAAAAAGCTCAGAAGAAATCCAAATGCGTGTTTAGAAATGAAAACAGAACTCTTAAGTGTACCTTCACACCGAGGTTTGGAGAACTACACTGTCAAAACTACTGGGTACAATTTCACCAACAGGAAATTAAAAAAAAAAAATTTGGTGGTGGGTACTGAGGACCAAACTCGGGTTCTTACCCAGTAGGCAAGTGCTGTATCACTGAGCAACATCCCCAGCCCAAGAGGCAGAGACGAGGGCGTCATTCAGTGTTACACGAAATTGCTTACCAACATTCTAGGCCTAAAAGCAGTAAGACCACATCCAGTGCAACCCTGACTATACACCTTATGAAGTGAAGCATGGGAGGGACTGACTCTAAGGTTTAAGAACAAACAATACAAATTGACTTGAATTCAAATCATCCTTCTGCCACTTAGTATTCACCTAAGGCCAAGTGCTTAACCAAGATTTTACATCTCTAAAGTAAGCAATATGCCTATCTCACAGGGTTGTTAGGATTAAATAAGATACTAGTGTCCAAAATGCTTAGTCTGAAACTTGTCACACAGTGGTATCAAAATACGGTTTTTCTATTATTAAAGAATGAAGGTGAAAAATAACAATGTAACTTATCCCACGGCAAGTATGCACTGTAAGGACAAACCTTGGAGGTTAAAATTCTGTCTTGATGCCAATTTTATCAACAACCTTCCAGATTCTCAAATTCCTCATCTGTAACAAAGTGTGGTTAACAATGCCTACCCTTGTAGTTTGCTGAAAATGCTAAATACACAACATGGTCCTTGACACGTAGGATGATTCAAAATACACAATGGCTGTTACTAATTGGGGCACAGCTTTCTCCCATTTAAATGTAAGAGTGCCTAGTTCCACTTCTGAGGTAAATATTGTGACACAAAGGAGGAGCCCTGTGAGCGCAGCCATCAAAAAACTCGAGTGCTGCCTGCCCTCGCCCTAGACGCTCTTTTGGCCCAATCAATACCTGCACCTCAGGCAGGCAGGACACCCTAGACAACGCTGGCAGCGAGACAGAGGTGAAGCTTCCTCTAAACCGTGCCTGGAAAAGAGAGTAGACTATTTAACCCCGAATGCAGTGACCAGTACAGTACAGTAGCTTCTAAGAAGCACCAACTGCAGTTCTCAAAGTTCCTGTCCGGGGCGGGGCACTGTGGCGTGAACTCCCTGGAGTGACTCTAACAAAAAAAAAAAATAATAATAATAATAAAGAAAAGTTCTTGGTCCTCTTGGGCCAATAATGTGTGCAAACCCACCAAAGAACCGGTAGCGGGTATCAGGAGAGCCGGCAGGGAACGAGTCTCCCTCAGGCCGAGGGACCGCCCCCGGGCCCCCGAGCCTCCTTCGCTGCCTGACCGCCAGGCTCCGGGGCCGCGCGGGAGGCCGCACACAGGTGGCGGTGGCGGCGGCTTCCTCCAGACCCCTGCACGCCCCTCTCTCAACGGCACCGGGCCTCGCCGCCCGCTCTCCCCGCCGCCCCCTCTCAGTTCTGCCCCTTCTCCCG